>SJYC01069241.1:0-20244 GCA_006408675.1 Madoqua kirkii
AAAGTAACTTTTAAATGAGAGTTTTGAAATAAATGATGAAATAGAAAATCTGTTAAATTATCAAAAGGAAAAGTGAGAAAGGTATAGAGGAGGGAGAAAGAGAAAGAGAAAATATGTAAGAGGGAGAATTCAAATAAATAAAATTGGGAATAAGAAAGGGGGCATAACTACAGATATGGGAGAAATGATTCCTTAAAAAAAAACTAGAAATAAAACCACCATATGACCCAACAGTCCTGCTCCTAGGCATATACCTGGAGGAAATCAAAATTGAAAAAGATACATGTGTCCCATTGTTCATTGCAGCACTATTTACAACAGCTAGAACATGGAAGCAACCAAGATGTGCATCAACAAATGAATGGATAGAGAGGTACATATACACAATGGAATATTACTCAGAAAATGAATAAAACCATTTTTTGAGTGGAGAAGTGATATGACTCAATTTAGAAATGAGCTGATCTGTTGTCAGAGTGAAGGGTGGAGTGTGATGTCATGGAAGTGAAGAGACCACTTAGGGCAGTGAATTTTCCTTGAGAACACCTCAGAAAAAGCAAACTGAGGTAAAAGATCAGTTAACAGCCCTCATTGCAGGAATTACATTTTCTAAGAGAGACTGATCTGTTTTCCATGTATATGTTGTATATACACATATATATGTAATAGATATTTTTAAAGTCCCCACAAGACTCTGGTGACCAGCTAAGCATGAGGATGTCTGAGCCAGAGAAACATTTACAATCCAAATATTCTTGAGCTTGTAGAGCTCAAGAATGAAAAGAAAGGGGTAGAATGGTAAATGCATAATGGAGAGAAATTACATTAGAGGAGTCTTTTAGAAAGAGAACCTGTTTTTAACTTTTCAAAATCAAACAGGTTTGGATGATACCTTTACCAATATCTATTTGCCTATTCATTTTTATAGTCTTCAGTTCTGGAATGAGTATTTTCATTTTAGTTCAGATTTAGGATGTATCTCTCTGTCTCTTTCTCACTGAAGAGGTGCAATTCTTTTTAGTCTATTTTATTGAAGTATAGTTGATTTACAATGTTGTGTTAACTTCTGCTATTAAGCAAAATTATTCAGTTATACATCGGAGAAGGCAATGGCAACCCACTCCAGTACTCTTGCCTGGAGAACCTTATAGATGGAGGAGCCTGGTGGGCTGCAGTCCATGGGATTGTGAAGAGTCGGACACGACTGAGCGACTTCACTTTCTTTTTTCACTTTCATGCACTGGAGAGGGAAATGGCAACCCACTCCAGTGTTCTTGCCTGGAGAATCCCAGGGATGGGAGAGCCTGGTTGGCTGCCATCTATGGAGTCGCACAGGGTTGGACACAACTGAAGCGACTTAGCAGCAGCAGGGGCATACATTGCTTTCCATATTCTTTGCATCCATTCTATGCATTAATAGTTTACATCTGTTAACCCCAAACTCCCAATCCATCACTCCACCCCCCTGTCTCCTGACAGAATCTGCTCTCTATGTCTGTTTCTGTTTTGTAGATAAGATCATTTTTACAATATTTTAGATTGCACAAATAAGTGATATCCTATTGATATCATATGATATTTCTCTTTCTCTTTCTGGCTTACTTCATTTAGTGTGATATCTCTAGGTTCATCCATGTTGCTGCAAATGGTCTTATTTTATTCTTTTTTTTATTACTGAGTAGTATTGCATTGCATGTATATACCTCATGAAGAAGTAACAATTCCAATGAGAGGATGGAAAGACAGGCTGGGCTGAAGAAGAAAGTGAAATAATAGAGAAAGGATCTTTGGCAGAACAGAGAATCATATAAATAAACAGAGTGCTGTCTTTGATTACCACTTCTTGTTATTTGTCTTCCCTGGTGGCTCAGATGGCAAAGTGTTCCTACAATGTGGGATACCTAGGGTCAGTCCCTGGGTTGGGTTGGGAAGATCTCCTGGAGAAAGAAATGGCAACCCATTCCAGTACTGTTGCCTGGACAATGCCATTGAGGGACGAGCCTGGTAGGCTACAATCCATGGGGCTGCAAAGAGTCGGACACGGTTGAGCAACTCCACTTTTACTTGCTTGTCGTTTACTTAGTGCCCTGTGTATATATCACACCCAATACGTACTACCATCTAAAACATCTTGTGGGATCTGGACTTGAACTTTGTTCAGCCTTCTCTTAGCCTAGGTTTTCCCTTCCTTCCTCTGATACTGTCGAACAGAGATTCTGGCCTGAGAGTCTTTGATCTTGTTCCCTTGTCTGAAACCATCTCCCTGCTGCTTCAAAGTTGCAGCCTCCTCTTCAAAGCTGCCACCTTCTGGGCCTAGAGATCTCAGGTTGGGTGTCACACCCGCAGAAATACTGTTCTTGACCTTTCTACCTAAAGGAAGTCTCCCTATTTTTTCTTTCAGCTCTCTGCTCTCTTTCTCCTTCCTAGCTCTTATCACACTGTGTGATGCATTTGTTGACTGAAGTATCTTCAATCCTCAGCAGTAGGTGGGTCCATCGTGGAGGCTGTGCCTCCTTGTCCTTTGGGTATAGCCATCCCCTGTCAGAATGCCTGACAGACAGTTAATAATCAAATAATCCTTGTCAGAGAGATGAAATTTGAAGGAAAAAAAAATCATAAACTATAAACAGCTAAAATTAAAAACCTAAAATTCAAAGGCTGTTCTATGTTAGGATCAGAAGGCAAAATATACATATTCATGTATGTGCTATCATGAAGTTAGGTTGCTCGGGGATCCAATATATCCCTCATCTGAGATTATCCATTTCTGTTATTGCTGCGCCAGAGTTTGTTGCAAGATGATTTGTCAAGATTTTTCCTTTTTAAAAAAACTAATGGCTTTGTCATCCCCAGGAGGGGCCTGAGACTGTGTGTGGAGGTATACAGAGGTTTCCACTGGCAGCTACTTGCTAAACTGAATATATTTAGCTACCTTGTCAAGTCCTAGAATTGTTTGATTTCCTGCAGGAAATGTTTGCCTTTGAAAACTCCAGTGGGGAAATAGCTTTTTCACCTCTGCTCAAGAGAATGAGTTTAACATTGTCTGAAGATGAGATTCATCCCCTGGAGGAGGTACTGAGCATCTAATGAGCTTAGGAACAAATCAGAAAAACAGCAGGGGGTGGATTCCAATCCCACCTCACCTTGGCACCATAAAAAAGTCTGTTTAGATGTTTGCCTGAGTGAACTACCCATTTACACTGAGTTTTACTGTGCACTATAACTCTGATATGGAAACACATCTAACCACATTATACACATTATACATTGAGAAAGGTGTGTGATTTTGCTCCTTGGGGTGCATTCTATTTAAATATTCATTAATACATTATCTACTAGGCATGCACTTTTACCTTTTATGCCTAATACGAATTTTGCTTTTGGTACTTTAAGTGAGAGCAATTTATACCCTCAGAGTCATACACACACACACACACACATGCATACCTCCTCTGAAACAGTGACTACATAAAAGTTATTCACAACAACTACTTCCATGACCTCAGATTGAGTTTATTTATTAGCTAGAACCTCATCTTTCTTTCGTTAAGATTTCCTCCAAACTCAAACTCTTCTCTGAAATTAAGCACTTAACATTGGCCCCTTGGAATTGTCTTTGTATTTTTGTCATGCTGGCATTTGATTCTCACTTCCGTTTTGCTACAGTCCTTATTACCTTTGGGAGAAGTCCCTTTCCTAGTGCTGCCCTTCTAGAACTCAGGTTGTAATGGTGCCCTTTGATTGGTGGCCTTACCTCTACAAAATCAGAGGAATAGGCCAGTTAAAAAAAATTGTTTTAATCTCTAATCATGTACATTTAGAAAGAACATGTATAATCCAAATGGAAATTGGGTAGGAAAACCTTTAATAGAAAAGCTTTACCCCCTGCAGCAACCCTGGCTTGGTAGTAAAAGAGAGAGTATAAATGAACCAGTGAAAGAGAATCTTATATGTAGTATTATGTCTAGATAATGCTAGAACTTGTTTTGTTTTGATTTTAATTTTATAGTTAAGTAGGGAATTAAATCCCTTCAATTATAGAGGAACAAAATCATGTTGTTTTTTTTCTTTGCCTTATTTGCTTTGGAAGGGCACAGAATAGTGTTATGCAAACATCTCAAACATTTTCTAAATATCTTAAAGCATACCCATTCCCACAACCAGTAAGTGACAATTAAATACCCTGGTCCTCACTATTATTATGCATGCTTGGGTTATATATTCCTGAGCTGTCCTTTGACTTAGGTCTCTGCTTTTGCCCTTGACCTCTTTAGATTTTTTCATCTGATTGAGCGTAAAACCAAAGTCTTTAGTGTAATTTTTAAATTTCTCTATGATTTTGCCTCAATTTAGTCTTCAGTCTCAACTCTTGATATTCTCTTATTTCACTTTTTCTGCCTTTCTTTTTGTTTCTTAAACTTGTCAGGCACAGATATTTTATATCCATTACACTAATTTCTAGTACTATTCCCAGAAATCAGGTTCTCTGGATATCTATATAGTTAGCTCCTTCATTTGCTCTATGTTTTTACTCAAAAGCAAATTCTTGTGATTTCTCCTTTTGAAATTATGGAGTGTTTGGGAAAAGACTTATGCTCTCAAAATTAATAAATAGAAAACTAGACCAAATATGACTTTCTTAAAACAAAGCAAAATTGTTTTCAGATATGATCAAAAGACAAGGAGTGTGGTCCTTGAAAGAAAGGGAACAGACAAAGTCAGCTATGCAATTTCCTTGGAGTTCTGTTAATCCATTTCTAAGCAAAGCAGCAAGGACAGAAATCCCAAGAAAAGCATAGAGGACCTAGATAAACTGAAAAGATGGAAAGAAAAAGTTGGAGAGAAGAAGACAACAGAAATTTTTAGGGTAGCAGACCAGAAAGAAGAGCAAGAGTGCTCAGTTATGTCTGACTCTTTGCAACCCCCTCGGACTGTATCCCACCAGGTTCCTCTGTCTATGGAATTTTCCAAGCAAGAATACTCGAAAAGAAAGTGAAGTCACTCAGTCGTGTCCAACTCTCTGTGATCCCATGGACTGCAGCCCACGAGGCTCCTCTGTCCATGGGATTATCCAGGCAAGAGCATTAGAGCAGATTGCCATTTCTTATTCCAGGGGATTTTCCCAACCCAGGAAATGAAACCTGTGTCTCTTTCATCTCTTGCATTTGCAGGCAGATTCTTTACCACTGTACCACTTGGGAAGCCCTTACCAAGAAGAAGAGAGTTGTCTAAAGAAGTAACCAGCTCTATTCAGAATCCCCTTGACTATGGCTGAATAGTATACATGGTATTATACATATATGGAGCTACTACACATAGGAAAATACATACATAGATTTAAAGTCCATGAGAATGACAAGGAAAAATCAGAGTTGTAAACTAAACACTGTTGAGAGGCATTTTTGTTCTAACAAGGCAAAAAAGACTTCTTGCTAAATGCTTGGAAGATTTGGCAGAGATACCAGAGGCTCAAATGCTAATAGTGCTGAGCTAGGCATAAATTAAAAGCTATTCTAAACCTGTGATAGGAACCATGAAAAACTTAAGTGGACCCACAAGTTAACTTCTGACAGAAAAAAAAAATGTTTTACTATTTGAAAGAAGAAAACAAAATTAAACCTGTTATAATGCTCAAAATTCACTGAAAAATTGCAAGATATGTAGAGAAATAGGAAAATGTGATCCATAGCCAGGAGAAAAGTCAGCCAATAAAGAAGATTCAGAAAGGGCATAGATAATAGTTAATATAAAAGAATGTAAAGAATAACATGATTATTACAAAATCTTAGACAAAAAAATATGTATATAATGAAAAATAAACGCAAATAGAATTTCTTCTTCTATTTACAGAAGTCAAGTATCCAAAGGGTATGGAAAGGACAAAATACTGCTAGTATCAATTTCAGATTAGGCACTGCAGAAGAAAGACCAGTAAACTTCATGTCTTAGCAATGGGCATTTAAACATATGTATATATTTATACACATATGCATATATATGACTGAAAAAAAAATAAACTGAACCTCAGTGACTTGTGGTATCAAGAACTCCAGCATTTGAGTACCATAGGAAAAAGATAGTGGCTTAGGGTAGGGTGACTAGTTGGAAAAAATATGGCTGAAATGTTTTCCAAATTTGCAGAAAACTATAACCATTGGGTGCAAAAAGTTCAAGGAAACACAGCAGAATCATAAAGACATACAGAACACAGCATATGATAATCAAGTTGTGAAAGCCAGTGATAGGGAAAAATAAAAACAAAACATAAAACTAGCCAGATTAAAAAAGATACATTATAAATACAGAAACAAAAAATAATAATAATTAATGCTGACTTATAACCTGAAGCTATACGGTGGAACATCTTTAAAATACTTTAAAAAAAATCTTAGAATTCTAAATGCACAGAGATATGTTTTGAAATATAAAGGAAAATAAAGCCTTTTTTGAAAAAAAGAAAAACTAAGAGAATTCACCAGCAATACTAGGAAGAATGTTACAGAAATTTTGGCCAGAAAAAAATAAAAATACAAAAACAAGATCTAAAATGAAGCTAGGAAATGTATAAAGGAAAGAAGAGCAACAAAATATGGTATACTGGTATACCTCAGAGATACTGCAGATTGGAATCCAGACAGCCACAGTAAAGTGGCTATCCCAATAAAGCAAGTCACACAATTTGTTGCTGCTGTTGTTCTCCCAGTGCATATAAAAGTTATATTGTAGTCTATTAAGTATGTGTGTGTGTGTGTGTGTTAGTTGCTCAGTCGTGTCTGACTCTTTGCAACCCCATAGACTGTAGCCCACCAGGCCCCTCAGTCCATGGGATTCTCCAGGCAAGAGTACTGGAGTGGGTTGCCATTTCCTTCTCCATATTAAGTATGTAATATCTTTAAAAACAGTGTATGTATCTTAATTTAAAATATTTTATCACACAAAAAAAATGCTAGCTATCATCTCAGCCTTCAGAAAGTTATAATCTTTTTACTGGTGGAGCACCTTGCTTCAGTGTTGAGGACTGCTGACTGATCAGGGTGGTGGTTGCTTAAGAATGGGGTGACTGTGGCAATTTCTTAAAATAAGACACCAGTGAAATTGACACACCAATTGACTCTTCTTTTCATGAATAGTTTCTCTCCAGCATGCAATGCTCTTTGGTAACATTTTATCCACAGTAGACGTTCTTGCAAAATTGGAGCCAGTCATCTCAAACATTGCCACTTTTATCAACTAAGCTCATCAGTATTCTAAACTCTTGTTATTTCAGTAGTCTTCACAACACCTTCACCAGCAGTAGTTTCCATCTCAAGAAAACACTTTTTTTTGCTCATGTCTAATCATCAACCCTTGACCTGTTAGTTATATCATGATATTGAAGAAATTAAGTCACATCTCAGGTTCCATTTTAAATTCTACTCATCTTGATATTTCCGCCATATCTATAGTTACTGCCACTGCCTAAATCACGAACCCCTCAAAGTTCCATGAAGGTTGGAATCAAATTTCCAAACTCCTATTAATAGAATGGTGTTCTGGACTGTTTCAATTTACTTTGTCTAGATCCACCAGAAGAATTGCAACCTATGGCAGTTATAGACTTATGAAATGCATTTCTTAAAAAAAATAATATTTAAAAGTCAAAAGTACTCTTTAATCCACAGGCTGTGAAAGGGATGTTGCATTATCAGGGATGGAAATAAGGTAATCTAACTCAGACAGTAAAGAATCTTCCTGCAATGTGGGAGGCCTGGGTTTGATTCCTGGGTTAGGAAGATACCCTGGAGGAAGGCATGGCAACCCACTCCAGTCTCTTGGCTGGAGAATCCCCATGGACAGGGGAGCCTGGAAGCTGCAGTCCATGGGATCACAGAGAGTCAGACAGGACCGAGCAATGAAGTACTCGTGCACACAACCTCCACTAGGGTTTTTGGGTGACTGTGTTGTCAAGGAACAAGAATATATTGAAAGGGATTATTTTGTCTGAACAGTAGGTCTCAACACCGGGCTTAGAATAGTAAACCATGTTATTAACAAATGTGCTGACATCCTAGCTTTGTTGTTCCATTTATAGGGAACAAGTGGAGTAAATTTAACATCATTCTTAAGGGCCGTGGATATTCAAAATGGTAAATTATCATTGACGTATGACATAAACAGTCACTAGCAGTGTTAGCCACTAACAAGAGCCAGCCTGTACTTTCAAACTTTGAAGCCAGTCATTGTCTTTTCTCTAGCTTTGAAAGCCCTACATGACATGTTCTTCCAATAGAGGGATGTTTTGGCCACATTGAAAATCTGTTGTTTGGTGTAGCCACATTCATTATTTTAGCTAGATCTTCTGAATAACTTGCTGAAGATAGCTTCTACAACAGAACTTGCTGTTTCACCTTGTACTTTTATGATATGGAGACAATTTCTTTCTTGAATCTCATGAATCAACCTCTGCTAGCTTCAAACTTGTTTTCCTCTACAGCTTTGTTATCCTCTCAGCCTTCATAGAATAGATGAGAGTTAGGGCCTTGCCCTTGACCAGGCTTTGCCATAAGATCATGCTGTAACTGATTTGATTTTCTATCCAGACCTTTGAAACTTGCTCCCTGTCATTTTCTTAGCATTCTTATGTTCACTGGAGTAACACTTTTAATTTTCTTTCAATAAGTTACCCTTTGCATTTACAACTGGTACAAGAAGACTAGCTTTTGGGCTGTCTCAGCTTTCAGCAGGCCTTCCTTACTGAGCGTTATCATTTCTAGCTTTTGACTTAAAGTGAGAGGCGTACAACCCTTCCTTTTGTGTAAATACTTAGAGGCAATTGCAAGGTTATTGATGACCTAATTTCACTATGGTTGTGTCTCAGGGAACAAGGAGGCCTGAGGGGAGGGAGAAAGACACTGAATAGTCAGTTGGTAGAGCAGTCATAGTCCACTCAACATCTAGCAGTTGACTTTGTCATTTTATATGGCTGTGTTGCATAGCTCCCCCAAACAATTGCAATAATAACATTTCAGATTATCATAGCAAATATAATAATAATTTAAGATTTTGAAATATTACAAAAATTACTAAAATGTGGCCAAAGACACAAAGTAAACAAATGCTATTGGAAAAATAACTCAGAAAGACTTGCTCAATGCAACACTGCCACAGACTTCCAATCTGTAAAACTGGCAGTATCTGCAAAGTGAATTAAGTGAATCATAGCAACATGTTCTAATGTCTGTATATGTTGGTAGAATAAATAGAACTACAAAAGATGGGAAATATATTGGTAAAATGAATAGAACTACAAAAGACTTGGTCATAATTTTTAAAACACACTTAATATGTTGAAATTACAGTGACTCAGTATCCATGGAGGAAATTTCAATCAGCAGATGTTTGAATCTATATAGTTGTGAAAGTTGCAGGTACAGAAGACCAATTCTATATGGAATTTTTGTCTTTGACTACAACTAATTTAAATTAGCAGTCACTATTAAAATGATGTCAGCATAATCCCAAGTATTTGGAAATTAAACAAAAAACCTATCTTTGATACACTGGTCAAAAAATAAATGATAAAGAAAAATAGATTTTTTTTAACTAAATGAAAATGAAATTTAGCACTTCCACCCTTGGGTATATATCCAGAAAAAACAATCATGCTAATTCAAAAAGGTACACACACCCCAGTGTTGATAACAGCACTATTTACGGTAGTCAAGATATGGAAGCAACCCAGATGTCAATCAACTGACAAACTGACAAGAAGGAAATGGCATATATATATATATATATATATATATATATGTATGTATATATATGGCAACACACTCCAGTATTCTTGCCTGGAAAATCCCATGGACAGAGGAGACTGGCAGTGCATGGTGTCACAAAAAGTTGGACACGATGGAGTGACTAAACATCAATAACAAATACATATATACATGCATATAAATATGCAGTGGAATATTACTCAGTCATAAAAATGAATGAAGTTCTGCCATTTGCAGCAATCTGGATGGACCTAGAGAATATTATGCTTAGTGAAATACGTCAAACAGAGAATGACAAATACTGCATGATGTACTTAAATGCGGAATCTAAAATATAAAAACAAATGAATGTATATAGCAAAACAGAGGCTCCCCTAAATAGAAAACAAACTTGTGGTTAGTGGTAGGAAGAGAGAAGAATGAAGGGGCACAATAGGGTAAAAGATTAAGAGTTGCAAGCTTTTGTATATAGAATAGAGAAGTAACAAGGTTATATTTATAGCACAGGGAGTTTTAACCATTAATAACTTTAGAAGGAGTGTAAGCTGTAAAAATGCTGTATCATTATGCTGAACAGTTGAAACCAATACTGCTGACCCATTATAGAAGATAGAAGAGGAAAGAACACTTGTTACCTAATTTTGTAAAATGAATATTACCCTGATACCAAAATTGGACAGAGACAGCTTATAAAATAAAAGTACAGACCCAATCCCTCATTAGACATAAAAATTCATAGCAAAATATTAGCAAATTTAACTGAGTAATTTACAACATGGATCAAATAATTATGACCAACTGGAGTGTATCTCATGAATACAAGATCAATATAACATTTGAAAATCAATCAATGTAATTCATACCAAGATAAAAAAGAGAAATATGATAATTTAGTGATTTCAGAAGACTCATTTGACAATATAAAACTCCTATTTATAATAAAACTATTTTAAAGGCATCTAAGAAAAGCCTTTATCCAAATTCATCAAACTTCATAAAAGAATGAGTAGTTTCTTGTCAGATAAAAAACAGAGAATGACCACTTCCAACCTACTTTGTACTGGAGGTTACAATCAGTGTAATCATATTAAAATAAACAAGCAAAACATTGAGTTTGGCATATTTATTCACTTCAGTCACTCAGTCGTGTCCGACTCTTTGTGACTCCATGAACCACAGCACGCCAGGACTCCCTGTCGATCACCAAGTCCCGGAGTACACTCAAACCCATGTCCATTGTGTCAGTGATGCCATCCAACCATCTCATCCTCTGTTGTCCACTTCTCCTCCTGCCCTCAGTTTTTCCCAGCATCAGGGTTTTCTAATGAGTGAGCTCTCTGCATCAGGTGGCCAAAGTATTGGAGTTTCAGCTTCAACATCAGTCTGCTTTAGGATGGACTTGTTTGATCTCCTTACAGTCCAAAGGACTCTCAAGAGTCTTCTCCAACACCACAGTTCAAAAGCATCAATTTTTCAGTGTTCAGCTTTCTTTATAGTCCAACTCTCATATCTATACATGACCACAAGAAAAGCCATAGCCTTGATTAGACAGACCTTTGTTGGCAAAGTAATGTCTCTGCTTTTGAATATGCTGTCTAGGTTGGTCATAACTTTCCTTCCAAGGAGCAAGTGTCTTTTAATTTCATGGCTGCAATCATGATCCATAGTGATTTTGGAGCCCAGAAAAATAAAGTCAGCCACTGTTTCCAGTGTTTCCCCACCTATTTGCCATGAAGTGATGGGACCAGATGCCATGATCTTCATTTTCTGAATGTTAAACTTTAAGCCACCTTCTCACTCTCCTCTTTCACTTTCATCAAGAGGCTCTTTAGTTCTTCTTCACTTTCTGCCATAAGAGTGGTGTCATCTACATATCTGAGGTTATTGATGTTTCTCCTGGCAATCTTGATTCTAGCTTGTTTTTCTTCCAGTCCAGCTTTTGTCATCATGTACTCTGCATAGAAGTTAAATAAGCAGGGTGACAATATAGATACTTGATGTACTGCTTTTCGTTTTTGGAACCAGTCTGTTGTTCCATGTCCAGTTCTAATTGTTGACTCCTGACCCGCATACAGGTTTCTCAAGAGGCCGGTCAGGTGGTCTGGTATTCCCATTGCTTTAAGAACTTTCCACAGTTTGTTGTGATCCACACAGTCAAAGGCTTTGGCATAGTCAATAAAGCAGAAATAGATGTTCTTCTGGAACTCTCTTGCTTTTTCCATGATCCAGCGAATGTTGGTAATTTGATCTCTGATTCCTCTGCCTTTTCTAAATTCAGCTAGAACATCTGGAATTTCGTGGTTCACCTATTGCTGATGCCTGGCTTGGAGAATTTTGAGCATTACTTTACTAGCGTGTGAGGTGAGTGCAATTGTGTGGTAGTTTGAGCACTCTTTGGTTAAGAGGAAATAAAATAATATTTATTTTCAGATATGTATGCATACACATAGAAAATCCTAGGTTATACTCTAAGAAATTTATTTTTAATAATGAATAAAATCAGCAAAATCTCAGGAGACAAAGTCAATGTATAAACTTTTAATTTTATTTTTATGTATTATCAATTGATAATTAGAACAGAATTCCCATACAAATCCCAATAGGAAGATTTTGTTGAAAAAGACAAGATTAAAATATCTGTATGGAAAAGCAAACATACACATACACAAGGAAGAAAAACAAATTTGGAAGGCTTACATCACACAATTTTAAGATTTATTCTAAGTCTACAGTAGATAATGTAATGTGGTGCTGTTTTCAGGATAAATTAATCAGTGGAAAAGAATAGAGTCCAAAAATAGACCACACATGAACAGTCAGCTAATTTTTTTTTTTTGAGGAGTGCTAAGATAAGGCAATAGGGGAAATGATAGTCTTTTCAACAAACAGTAGTAGAACAACCAGATTTCCCTACTAAAAAAAAAAAAAAAAAAAAAAGAATCCTTAGAGAACAGTCTTATAGTTGACAAGGAGGAGGAAGGGTTGAAAAGTGATAGCGTGTTTAAACTTAGCAGATGCAAACTAGCATATACAGAATTGATAAACAGCAAAGTCTTAATGCACAGCACAGGGATTTGTATTCAATATCCTGTGATAAACCATCATGGAAAATAATATTAAAAAATATGTATATATGTATAGCAATCACTTTGCTATACAGCAGAAATTAACACAACACTATAAATCAACTATACTTCAATGAACATGTATCATGACTCTTAGCTTGTATTATAAAAAATAAATCTGATAGGACTAAAATCTTAAATATAAATGTTAATATATATTATAAACATCCATAAGAAAATGTAGGAGAAAATTTTCATGACCTAGGGATAGGCAAAGCTTTCCTATGACACAAAAAACACAGGCCATTAAAGAAAAAGAAACATTTGTGTTCTTCACAAAACACCAGTAAGAATACAGACAGGTAAGCTAACTACTGAGAGAAAATATTTGCAGTAAGTAGTTTTGAAAAGGATTTAAGAACACAGTAAAAACATCTTACTAAGTACCATAAAACCCAATTAACAAATAGGCAGTCTCCACAAGCACAAATAATGTGTGTGTGTACCTTTGTATAATTAAGCACCTCAAAACATACTTAACATCATTCAGCTTCAGAGAAATATAAATTAAAACCATCACAAAAAAACACTGATGACACTATGTGTTGATGAGGAAGTGAAATAGTTAGACCTGGCATGCTTTGTTATTGGGAGAGTGTATCATTACAGTCACTTTGAAAAGCAGTTTAATAGTTTCCTATAAAAAGTTAAACGAATACCTACTTTCAGTCCAGTTCAGTTCAGTCGCTCAGTCGTGTCTGACTCTTTTCGACCCCATGAATTGCAGCATGCCCAGGCCATTCTGTCCATTACCAACTCCCAGAGTTTACCCAAACTCATGTCCATTGAGTCAGTGATGCCATCCCGCCATCTCATCCTCTGTCATTCCCTTCTCCTCCTGCCCCCAATCCCTCCCAGCATCAGAGTTTTTCAATGAGCCAACTCTTTGCATGAGGTGGTTAAAGTATTGGAGTTTCAGCTTTAGCATCAGTCCTTCCAAAGAACACCCAGGCCTGATCTTCTTTAGAATGGACTGGTTGGATCTCCTCGCAGTCCACCGGACTCTCAAGAGTCTTCTCCAACACCACAGTTCAAAAGCATCAATTCTTCAGTGTTCAGCTTTCTTCACAGTCCAACTCTCACATCCATACATGACCACTAGAAAAACCATAGCCTTGACTAGACGGACCTCTGTTGGCAAAGTAATGTTTCTGCTTTTCAATATGCTATCTAAGTTGGTCATAACTTTCCTTCCAAGCAGTAAGTGTCTTTTGATTTCATGGCTGCAATCACCATCTGCAGTGATTGTGGAGCCAAGAAAATAAAGTCAGCCACTGTTTCCACTGTTTCCCCATCTCTTTGCCATGAAGTGATGGGACTGGATAGGCTCAAACTGATGCGTGCAATGATGTAGATGAATTTCCCAATAATGTAAACAATATACTGAGTTAAGATGTCATATACAAAGGATTATATGCTGTAAGATTCTGTTTATGCACAATTTTAGAAGGGGAAATATATATATAGTGTCAGAAAGCAGGTTAATGGTTTCTTGGATACCAAATCAGGGATCACCAGGAAAAGGACACAAGGAAAAATTGTACTGTAATGGAGATGACTAACATTATGCTCATGGGATATACACACTTGTCAACATTTACTAACTGGTTGAACTTAAAATAGGCATACTTGATTGTATGTGAATTATGATTTAGTTCAGTTAATTGTCAAAAGTCAACTTCGGTGTGCAGATTTCCCAGGATGCCCTATGCAAACTTTTCACTACCTATTCCTCTCCAACTGATACCCTCCTTGCTTCTGTAAATGTTTAGCATTTAGCATGTTTTAGTTTGTTCTACATTTTATTCATTTAGTTTTGTTATGTATGTACCACACTATAGAATAAAAGTCCTGTAGAGGTAATCAGCTTGCTATTATTTGACTAACAAAAATTTTGAGAACTAATTCAATTTGGAAAATTAGATAATAAAATATCTAATTATTTTATTATCAATAGAAATGTTATTTAATGCTAGGTAACTATAGGGGTCTTGCCTTATCTGGTCTGAAATTCTTCCTGTTCTTTGGATATAAATCCTGTAATCTTGCCTAGAAGCACATTTCTTCCACTAATTACAATAAGAATCTCATTTGCATATGCACAGGTAAAAATTCCAAAGCAGCTGACTGTTTTACAAATTTTCATTCTGTAGGCACCTTCTATCTTCTATCATTCTTGAAATAAATGAGTAAGACTGATATAAAGCAGTCCTCCTTGTATGGGGGGGGGCAAAAAATGATGTGGTTACCTCCACTACAACACAATATTTAAGAGTTGCTACATTCTCCCTATTTTCTGAATATTTGGAGACTCCTAAGCTTTATTTGAATGGTTTTATTATTTGATTTGAAAAGATATATACATGTATACCCAATTTATATCTATTTTATGAATTCCGTAACATTCTTAGATCTATCTATAGCATCTTCAGTCAACAGCCATTTCACTGTTCACCAAACAATGTGCTAGAAAGATCTTGTTCTGCCAGGGACATGTCAGCTTTTAATTCTACCACCTCTCTTGGGAAATGTTAACAGCATTCCTATATATTGGTTTTTCAGTTTACTCATCTGAGAAAAGAAGATAATGATTTCAATTGCAGATTGCTTACAGAAGGAGGAAGGCTGACTGGATATTGTATTTAGTTCTCATCTAGCTTGAGGGGCTTCCTAGGTGGTTCAGTGGAAAAGAATCTGCCTGTCAATGAAGAAAATCCAGGTGATGTGGGTTCGATGCCTGGGTCAGAAAGATCACCTGGAGGAGGAAATGGCAACCCACTCCAGTATTTTTTTTATTTTTTTAAGATTTCAGTCTTCATGAATTTATTTAGACTTATTTCATGGCTCCCTCTGTTGAACTTAACCATATGCACTTGAAAAATGTGCATTTTGGTATTCAATGTTGTTTTATTATACAAATGTAAAGATCAAGGTAGTTGACAATCCTGGGTGGTGCCATCAAGATATTTTTGTATGACATGCATAGTATAGACTTTTCTCTGTGGGAAAATGAGCCTAATTGAATCTCGATCATCTGGTATCTGTTGGGGTTGTTTTTTGTTTTTTGTTTTTTTTTTTAGAAAAACAATGCATTTTATAGTCCCAATTCTTCATAGGGTAGTTTTGGTTTTTATCTTAAATATCACAAATGTTAAGCTGTGGAGACTTGAGAATACACTTTTTTTTTTTTCTGATAAGTGTAATTTATTTTGTTGTAACTGGAAAATAAGTTGGTTGCATTGTTGACTAAAAACCTCCATGGACAGAGGAGACTGGTGGGCTATAGTCCATGGGATCACAAAGAGTCCAACATGACTGATCACATAGTCACACCCATGGTAGCATGAGGCAGCAGATAAGCCCAATAAAATAAAAGAATTGGAAATTTATTAGCTCACATAACAAGACGTGGATGGTAGGGTTTGTTCTCTGAGCGTATCTTTCTGTATATCACTGCTCAGTTTATTTTTCTAGTCCTTTCCCTGCAGCTGCCCGCACGGATCCAAAGCAGCTGTCCCGAGATGATGATCATGGGACACTGACCACAGGGAGAGAATGAAAGTCTGTTTGCTGTACCTTTTGAGGAAAGCAGGCAGAGCTTGCACAACTCCGCCCCTGCCCCCAGATTTATTCTCACAAAAGCTGGCTGAAAACATCAGATTTGCATCTCCCTGCCAGGCCTAAGGCAATCACTAGTCAAGGGGAATGGGGTTACCATGATTGGTTTGCACTAATCAGGGTTCACCATATGGGACCTAGGCAGGCACCCATCATCCCTTTCAAGATGCATCCCTTACCAGAAAACTATCATGGTCCTCTCAGCAAGGACAAAGTGGGCCGTTTGGTAGGAAACCAAGGAGACACCGTCTTCTAGGGGATTTGTCTTCATCTGAGGTCTGGTGACAGTGTTATGGCTGACCCAGAATTCAAACTGTTGGGCACATTCCTAGTGTTTTCATTACTTTAGGAGACAGAAGTCTATGAGGAGTGTGTGTGTGTGTGTGTGTGTGTGTGTGTGTGTGTATTTATGAGAGAAGGAGAGGCAGTGGGAGAGAGAGAGAAGAGATAATCAGTTATTAATTTGTGATGAAAACTGTAAATCATCCTGTAGACAGAAATGCTACCCGTTTGGAACATTGTCCTGACTCTGACCCCAGGATTTTATTGTCCTGAATATTTATCCAGAATATTGGCTGGAAAGCCAAAACTCAGGACTCAGAAATCTTATTTAACATTATGGAAATGTGTTCTTTTCTCCTCTGAAGGTGAGTTGATAGCCTTGAGGGTGCCTAAACCTTTGATAAGCATGCTTGTCATGGAAGCAAAAGTGTTCGTATTCATATTCCTTGGATAGTGAAAACCTTTAACAGTTTTTTTTTTTTTCTTTCTTTTTAATCTCAAGTTCGGTGATTTTCACATCTGCTCTTGGAAACTTTCTCTCTTCTGGGAGATATACTGGAATTTCTGAAACCATAGACCACTCTGTCAAATAGCAAAATTATACCTGTTCTTTACATTTTGGTTCTACTCTAGATTAGCCAATTTGTAATTGTTCATGCAGATTTTAATTAGACAGGTTATACTGAAATTTATTTGGTTTCTGCTAACTGAATTAAAACTACCACTTACGTAGGTCTCAGAAATTATTCCTAAATTATTTGGAATTAAGAGTGACCTTACACATAACCTCACACAAAAAGTTAATTATAAAAAGCATATGAATTTTACTAGATAATTCACATTGGTCAGTTTGTTTCATTTACCTCCATATTCTTCATGGACATTTTACTGTTTTCCCCACCTACTGTTTGCTGAATGGATTATTATAAGGATCATCATGGTTGTTCAGAAGAAGAATCTGTCATAGTGACTTATATGACTGGCCTGCACATAGTAGGCCCTCAGTAGATGTCAGATGCTACTCTTATTTTATTCTGGAAAAATAGAATTATGATACTTACCTCTTGATGTCCCTGTAGAAATGCAATGAAATATCACCACAGAGATGCCAAGTACAGTACCATGCTTCTCTACAGAAACTCAATAAATGTTAATTTCATTCCTTTCCCTGTCTACTAAACAAAGCATCCAGAGGAGTAATAACACTGTGTTCATGATTCTACATCACCCCAGCAAAATAATTTCCTCTTCTTGGAAGGGAGAAACCAATAAAGTCTGGTTTCAATTTATTTAGAGCATTCTTTCTTTCTGACAGCATAAAATAAATCCCTGCTATGAAATAACCTTTCTGCTGATCTATGTATAATGGCAACTCAGTATCACCTAGTCCTTTTCGGATAAATAAATTTAAAAAAATCATGTTTTGAGAATACAACCAGCATACTAGTCTTCTGAAGGAACTACCCATTTCAGAGTTACTGTGGGAACAGCAGGTGCTGGCGACTGCAAGCTCTAGGCATTTATAACTCTTGAGTGTTACTGCTTTCTTGGAAGAATTTGCTATTTACTTCCAACTGAGGACAATTAGGCTTAAATTCCAAAGCCACACATCAGGTAAGCAAAAGAGAAGTGCAAAGGACTGACTCTGGTAATTTAGGTAGCATGATTCTTACCTTTGTGCTTATTCAGGTGAGGATAAAATATCAATAATAATGCTCTTTAATGCTGGATAATTGAATTCAGGAAGTTTACCTTACCTGTTCCAAAATCTCCCTGTGAGAGTAAGTGCCATTATGCTGCACAGAAATACAGTCCTGTGACTGATTATAACGAGACATTTCCTTTTCACACCCAGAGGTAAAAGCTTCAAAGCAATTTTCACAAATTGTAACATTCTAGAGTAGATGATGGTTGAAGTACAATTTCTATCCAATTTAACATTTGTTGTCTAGCTGGAAAATTTTTGAGTTTCTTTTGTAGAGGGCATTGATTGTAAATGGACAAAGAAATAAACCAGGGAATTATTTGTGATCTCATATAGCCTTTTATTGCTTGGGAACATGCTAATTGTTGCATTAAATGTTATCAAGTTATCTTTTCTGAATGAAAGGTAATTGTCAGCGGTTTTATTCCAGTGCATGTGAGAACAATTGGCTTTGATTTGGCAATTGCGATACTTCAAGGTTTGAGAAGGATGAATGATAGAAGTTTGGATTAAGTTATATTAATTTATATTTCTATTTCTGTATGCTCATGCAAAAATTTGTAAGTTATTAAATAAAACTCTGTTGAATATTTCCAATAGATGCTAAACCTCCCAGTGTACATACAAGTTATAGAGATTTGTGGTCAGATTATTGGGTAGGATTTTCAACTCATAATGAATGCTGACTCTTCCACTTGCAATTTTATACAGTTACATACCTAGTACAGAGTTACATACTCAGTACAATACTTCCACTATAGTAGATATTATTTCACTAAGTATTAGCAAGTGATGAGTAGGAACATAGATAATGACCCTTTATAGTAAGCGCAAATGAGACATAAGCATCTAGCAGTGTAGTTGTTCAGCACCACTGACTTGGACTCTGTATGTTGGTATTCCATGATCTTGTCATAGTAGAAACACAAACTATCTGCTTACTCAGCTACTTAAAAAAGCAAAGAAGAATAGTGTTTCAGTGAATATTATTCATCTACTGCTAAAGGAGTCTTTTCTTCTTATATCAACTTTTTAAACCAGCAGAAAGCAATATGCTTTTAACAAATAACATTTATGTTAATTATACAACCTGGACTATTAACCATTTCTGCATTTTTATAGAAATATGCTGAGAAATATATGAATCTTGAAGTAAACAGAAAAGTGTTGTTAATAGTGTTGTCTTGAAAACTTCTCATTTACAAAACAGTGATCTTGAAATTATAGGGATGCAGTGGTTTCCATAAGATCCATAAAATGCCATGAATATCTAGAGTCTGTATTCTTACTCTGATTATTATTAGTAGTGTTAGTATTAATTGGTAGTGGTGGTTTAGTTGCTAAGTCATGTCTGACTCTTCTGACCGCATGGACTGTAGCCTACCAGGCTCATTTGTCCATGGGATTGTCCAGGCAAGAATACAGGAGTAGGTTTCCATTTCCTTCTCCAAGGGATCTTCCCAACATGGGAATTGAACCCAAGTCTCCTGCATTGCAGGCAGATTCTTTACTGCCTGAGCTATGAGGAAAGCCTCCCAATATTAATATTATTGCTACTATGCAAATTTTATTCATTGATTCCCAAATCAATGAATAGGGTACATGATCTTGTGTCAAATTCTGTAGATGGCAAGTTTATATTAGAATATTAGGAAAACCGAATTAATATTGCTATGCTAAGTCACTTCAGTCATGTTTGACTCTGTGCAACCCCGTGCACGGCAGCCCACCAGGCTCCCCCATCCCTGGGATTCTCCAG
>SJYC01069245.1:0-11909 GCA_006408675.1 Madoqua kirkii
TAAATAAATTTAAATTAAAAACTAAAATTCTCAAAAAAAAAATAATAAAGGGAAAGGCTAGGTATAGTAAGAAAAGATAGTGCAGGAAGAGACAGCCAAAATTGTTTTCCAGGATTTGTAATCTATCACACAAACAGTTTGTCCCTATATCGAACCACCAAGATCTGTGCTATGAATCCCATCTTCAAGGTGTAATTTCCAGCAGGGTCTTTTTTTCCTTTTGGTCACATACTCAAGTAAGGATTTCTAACCATTTTTGCCAAGTGAATCCATCATTAGACAAACCAACTAATAATTTCATTGCCCTTTATTAAGGCAATAATCAAAGCCAAATATGCAGGCATCTTCAGAGATGACACAGTCAAGGTATAAAATAACTCTGTTCTTTATAGTGTTGATAATGATAATAAAAAATATATATATTAGTTCTCTATTGTGGTTGTAACTAATTGTCACAAACCTAGCTGCTTAAAATAGGACTAATATATTATCTTACAATTTCAGGCATCAGAAGTCAAAGTGTTCCTAAAACAGTGTATATGAAAGATCTAGCAGAGTGTTTGTTTGTATTTTAGGCTAAACAAATGAAAACTTTTCATATCATTTTGAGGTTAATCAAATATAATATTCACCTATTTAAAATGGTATTTATCAACAGATACATGCATTTTAAAAAATGATTTAGGATATACTTAACATGGATCTCTTCAGTCTTCCTGTGTATTTTAACACTTGGAAAGTCAGCTATCATCATATTCATATTAACTTCTCTATGGTCCATCTGTATCACACACACGCGCGCATACACACAGACACACAATGCATCTTTCCTCTTGCTCAATCCATTTTTACACAACACCAACACAGCTTCCTTAACACTGAATAATTTAATAAAACAGTGAGGGTTTTTGGATCTAGAAAACATTCATAAACCATTTTGACCTAAGAAATTGTATTCATATGTGCTGGCCCTTTCTTAGTACAATTCACTGCTAAGCAGTCCCAAGTAACCTCCCCAAAAATACAGTAGATATTCTGTTTCACACTGAATAGGAATCTTTTCAAAGGCAAAGAGCAGTGTATCCATGTTTTAAAAAACCTGTACAATAATTTTATAAGAGATAAAATATATTCTCTCTTTAGAGACTCACACTGTTAATTTCCTCTTGTTCTAATGTCTTTATGATCCTTGAGACATTGTGATTAACATGCCTATGTGTGCACTTCATCATATTTTTATGAATACTCCAATTTGTGCTTAGAATAAAACTAGAGTAAGTATTTATCCAACTATCTACTGCTGTGTTGTGTCAATCACCAGATTCTTTACATTTTTTTGAACTCGAAATCTTGTTTATCATTCGCTTCAAAAATTTTAAAGGCCTCAGCAGGCAATTTGCATATGTCACTAGTTTAACTGAGCAAGGATTAGCAAATTAAATCTTAATTAGCTAATTTTTGCATAATTTTAGGGAAGTTATATGCTTTGTGCAGATGACAGGTGGGAGGTAAGGCATTTAACTTGTGTTGAATTGAAGTTTTCCTTGACTTATGAATTTTAATAGAAAAATAACATTTAACAGTAGAAAGTATGTCAAACTGAATAGATAATATCTGGAGCCACTAAAATAATAAATTTATTTTTTGAAAGAAAGCCAGCAATAGACACTGATGTATTCCTGCTAATACATACATAAGAATTATTTTGAAATTAAGGATATTTTTTTTCAAACAGTTTTTATGGTTCATAGTATATGTTCCAGATTTTAACACAATGATAAATTAGTAGAATATGAATGTTAAATCACAACTGACAAATATATTTATAATAAAATTGCATCTGGCTTTATATGGGAGGTTTGGTAGTGCTGTGCAATGGTAATTATAACAGCACTAACTCAGTGTCAGGGGCAGTGGTATGCATCAGCATTCTCATTCCTCGGCTGGATACCCTGAGCTATTTCTCATCTTTGCATTGCTACATTTTCTAGACTTTTTCCTACTACACTTGGTACTTCATTTTGCTATCAAACCATCCTTTAAAACTTCAGTTAAGCATCTATGTAGACGATATATTTCTTCATCCTGCCCTATCTCATGAATTATTTAGTTCTATTTTTTGTTTTCAAGTTCCATGTGCATTTATTTTTATCATTACACTAACCACACTGCACTGTAATTGCTAATTCTTTTCTGAACTCTCTTTACTGCCCCCTTGAAAGCAAGGACTCTTTATCTGTCTTTGCAAGCTTTCAATAGAAGTTTGTTGACTAATTAAGAAAGAAACATTCAGAATTATATTTACCCCCTAAAGACAGTTCAGTTTGACTTAAAACCATTCTCAGAATCATCTGTGAATGAGAGCTAGGGTTTAATATTTTATTAGAAGATCAAGTTTTTGCTATTTAATACTGTATTTATTTTGACAGTACTGACTCTTGAAATCTACAGCATGTTAGATCTATTCAACATATAGTAAAGGTCACCGTGATATTAGAAATTAATATTTCATTTTCTCAGTTCATATGAATTTCTCAGAAATTAGACAAGAATAATTATTATCACTGAGTCAAGCTGGAAAAGTCTTTATTTGTCCAAAAGACCTTACTTTTTCCTGAGGCCAACTTCTCAACCAGTGTACTGAATCTGACCTCCACTCCAGTGTTCTTGCCTGGAGAATCCCAGGGATGGGGAAGCCTGGTCGTCTGCCGTCTATGGGGTCGCACAGAGTCGGACACGACTGAAGTGCTTAGCAGTAGCACAATTCTCAGACTTTAGTTCAGCAAGGGTTCCCTTTCTCTTCAGTGTCATTAATATTTCTGTCAGTATTTGACCATTTCTGTTACATATAAATGTGCTTTTCTGGTTTTCATCTTAAAAATGTCCACATTTCCTCTGTGATGACCTATCTTCCCTGCTCAACTTATAATCAAACACCTCAAAAGAGCTGACTCTACTTGTTTCCTGTTTTGTCTGCCAAGTTTCTTCTGAAGCCATTTCAATGAGGCTTCCACAGATGACTCTACTGAAGCACGTTTTATCATCATCCTCAATGAGCTCCTTGATGTTCAATGCACTGGAGAACACTTGGTCATCTTCTTACTTTGCTTTTCAGGATTTCCTATAGTTACCCAATCCTTGTTTAGATTATTTCTTCACTTGACTGTCATATTCTCTATTGTCCCACTTCCTGCCTAAGTTGCAACTCCTTTACCAGGTACTTTGTTGCTTCATCCTCATTGATTCCACATCTAAATGTTGGACAACCCTAGTGTTTTATCCTTAGACAGATGATTTTCTCCTTGTACATCATTCTCTAGGAATTCTCATCCAGGATCATGTTTGCTTATTAATGGCTTTAAATATCAAATGATAAAGATTCCCCATTTATATCTACAACCCAATGTCTCCTTGCATTCCAGAGTCCCACATCTAATGAGAAAGTGAAGTTGCTCAGTCATGTTTGACTCTTTGTGATCCTATGGACTGTAGCCTACCAGGCTCCTCCATCCATGAAAATTTCCAGGCAAGATTACTGGGGCGGGTTGCCATTTCCTTCTCCAGCTTATTCAGATATCTTTATTTGAATATCTATTAGGGATCTCCAACTGAAACTATCAGTAGCTCATCCCTTTATCCTCAAATATAAATCTCATCTTACCAAAGTATTCTCCACCCAGAAGATGCCATCTTTTCCTGACTACTACAACTTCATACTAAAACGAAAGCTTTTTGATTTCTTGTCATAGTTTCATTCTAATAGCAAAGCCTGTAAAGGTCACTATACATTCCACTTCTATGATAGGTCTTTGCACTGTATATGTTAATCTGACAGTTTATTTATGTTTTCTAAACATTTCTTGCTACTGTCACGTTTGGTAGGTTTGTAGTTATTTTCCATGTGCTTGTCTCAAACTGTGCGTAAATAGTTTTGTCTTTTTTTTTTTCCCTTATTGCTTCTGGTATGGAATATGAATTTAGTTTAAATTATGTGAGGAAATAGCCCCGGTATGTTGGTTTTAAAAATGCATGTCAACATTTGGCATTCAAATTTTCTGTGTAAATGCAAGCTTTTAGTAGAATTCCAATTGAACAAATTATAGTTTCTGACTATAATTTATGAGAACTATGTAAATATCCACAACTTTATAGTCAGTGTTTCCTAAATTACTCATGAATTACTAATTGCCTTTTTCAGCTACAGGATATGCAAATATATTTTCACAGAGAAGAAACACTAAAAACTCCGAGACATTTGGTTTAAAAATAAATAAACAATGACATTAAGTGCTTTGCCAGCTAAGGGGGGCACTATTTTTCTTTGACCTGCTAAGTTGTTATAGATTTATCTTAGTTAGATGAGCACTGAAAATTCCAGGAAAATACCCTTGAATGTACAGTTGGTTTTAAACATGAGAAGAGTACATGGCCACCTTCATAAAAAGCAGCTCAGCAGAAAGAATGCATTTGAAACCAAGAAGATTTGGATTTGAATGCTGTTCTTGCCCCTAGCCAATTCTAGAACCTTCAGCAAGTTACTTAAATTCTCTAAGCTTCAGTTTGCTTATCTGTAGAAATGATGTAATGGGCTTCCTGGTAGCTCAGATGGTACAGAATCTTCCTGCAATTTAGAAGACCAGGGTTCGATCCCTGGAGAAAAGAATGGCAACCCACTGCAGTATTCTTGCCTGGAGAATTCCATGGACAGAGGACCCTGGCAGGCTACAATCTATGAGGTGGCAAAAAGTCAGACATGACTGAGTGCCTAACACACATACACACAAAACAATGTAATAATACTAAGGTTGACAAGTTAAATGAAATCATATGTTAGAATACTGATTTAGTGTCATAGATAATGCTTTGTTTCTGTGATGATGATGTTAGTGATGATGATTTGATTGGCCTTAGTAAGATGATTCAGTGAATTATTCTGTCATATTTTCTCCCAGCTCTTTATTTTTGTAATGTTTTAAAGCTTTGGAATATTTAGAGTGTTGGTTAGAGGAGCCAGCAGCTAATGTGTTGCCACGTTTGCTTTACCTCTCATGAGAAATTGGAGAGCTTGTCACCTATCTATGTAACTGAGAAAAGTTTGTCTCAGAGAGGATTCTCTTCATCCACCTATTTGTTCTTTATTTTATCCATTTAATGAATATTTATTGAGCTACTACAATGATGAGGAACTAACTCTTCTTAGCATTGGGACATATTAACGAACCAATCAAAATCTATGTACTTGTCATATTTTCTCTTTGTATTTATCTTAAGGTGACAAGCCCAATAGTCATAGAAGGTCCCATTTTTCTTTTTCTTTTTTTTTTTTTTGCTTGAGTTCCTCTTCTGAGGCTAACAGCCCAAATGGAAATAGGGTGAATGTGCTTACTTTCCTTTTTCTCAAAAGATACTATAAATGGTTCCAACAAATGTCTGCAATAAGAAATTCAACAGCCTTCTGAAAACCACTATGCAAACTCACTTTATTCAAGGAGAGAATAGAAGATTCCTTTGTAGAGATCTGCTGATAGAACAAATTCAACTGTTGTTTCTTAGTTTGCAAACCTCTTTGTCATTCGATCATTTAGGTGTTTATAAATGAAGACTGTCCTCACAGACAGGTGTATGGAAAGTATCTCTCAAGGTGATACTCAAATGCTAAATCTTAATAGGAGTTTTCAGATGACCTGCAAGGATACTTTCCAGCCAGGAAGTAACACTATGCTTCTCCAACCCACCTATGATTGTCAGTTCAGGCTGCCATAACAAAACACCATCAACAGAATGATTTAAGCAACAGAAATTTGTTTCTCATAATTCCAGAGGCTGAAAAGTTCCAAGATCCAGGTGCAAGTATAGTTGCTTTGATTCTAAGATCTCTTGTTTTGGCTTTTAGACAATCATTATCTCACTGTGTGCTCATATGACCCTTTTGTTCACTCACTGGGACATAGAGGCCAAGAAAGCTCTTGCATCTCTTCTGATAAGGACACTAATCCCATCATGAGACTCTTACCCTCATTAACTTTCTAACCCTAATTACCAACCTGGTCCCATCTCCAGATACCATAGCATTAGGGTTATACTGTGAACATCTGAATTTGGGGGGACACAGACATTCTGTTCAGTACATTGCCCAGGGATAAAAGACATCTTGTAGGGGAGCTGATTAGCATACAATTTGTAGTCTTCTTATTAGCAATATCTGATTCAGCTGGCTTGGAGGTGAAAAATAAGGAAGTGAGGCTTTCTAAAGTCACTGGAAAGGGAAGAGTTGATAATAAGATTGTATCATTAGGCTATGGGGAGTATTTTGGTGAGTAGGAAGGTAGATCCTTGAGAAAGTTAGCTTAGCAAAGTTCTCAGGAAAGAACATCTTTTGCTGTACTAAACTTCCTGTCAGATGTCTCAGGTCTATGCCTTTACGTGATCTTGACCACCATACACTCTGAATTAATAGTCAGAAACTTCAGGCTTCATTACCTGATGGTGTGCCTTTTTTTCTTTACTTCCTCTGTTACTTTTCCTGTAACTTATTTTCCTCTGTTACTTTCACATCATTTCTTCTTATCTTATTCCATCAGAGTGATTCAGTTATCATAAAAAGAAGTCTTTAGCAGCAGAAAGTAATAATAAAAGTTAAGGACTTTCTTATAACCAGACCATATCTAGTGATTATAGAGATACAAAGTTCAGGTTTTATGACATAATGCCCAGAATTACCTGAATTAGAAAGCAAACTCTTGCAGATACCGTATTTGATAGATTAGAGAATAACTTTTTGTTCTTTGGAAATTTTATGAATAATAACACTGACCTCTGCTCATACTTGAATATTTTTCTTTTCTAGTATTAGAGGAGGCTAAACTGGGCATTTTCAAATTGATTTTTTCAATTTAATATTATGGTTGAATTATACAAATTGCCTCCACCTAACATCAGTGCTTGCTTGATCTTATAAATATTGAGTGAAATCCCAATTAATTCAGTCATGCCATGCAGTAGAAATTTTCTGTACATTTCCTCTGGTGGCATGTGGAGACTAAATTTGCAGATAAACAAATAAACAAGTTTCATTAGTTTAGGGATTGTGACTAAGCCATTAGTGAGTGGCTATATTTCACACATTATCTTCAATAATTTATTTCCAAGCCAGCTGTTTAAGTGTAAAATATATTTCTCCCCATTGGTATATAAACCAGAAGTATTAACCAATGTTTGTACACTTATGGTGTCTTCATCATCATCTGTGTAATTGAAGAGACTTCTATTTATCTCTACTATAGAGATTACCACATTGGAGTAAGCATTTGTTTATTATCTCCAATCCCAATGAGATCCTAAATTTGATGAGGGCAGAAATTTGCTTTTATTTATCTTCATGTGCCTTATACTGAATACACTACCTGGCTTATAGAAGATTTTCATTAAATATCTGGAAAAATGAAAATAGATTATGTTCATCTTAATATATATGAAGGGCTAATATGAAGTGGAAAAGACACTGATGATAGGAAGATTGAAGGTGAGAGGAGAAGGGGATGACAGAGGATGAGATGGCTGGATCACATCACCACCTCGATGGACATGAGTTTGAGTAATCTCTGGGAGTGGTGATGGAAGGGGAGGCCTGGCGTGCTGTGGTCCATGGGGTCACAAAGATTCAGACATGACTGAGCAACTGAACAGAACTGATTTCTAAATAATTTTAA
Source organism: Madoqua kirkii (assembly GCA_006408675.1). Classification (NCBI taxonomy): domain Eukaryota; kingdom Metazoa; phylum Chordata; class Mammalia; order Artiodactyla; family Bovidae; genus Madoqua; species Madoqua kirkii. The sequence goes on from SJYC01069245.1 coordinate 7,710, forward strand.
GTGAAAATTTTTACTTTTCTTATAGTTATTTCTCTATGAATACCTCATACTATCCTTGCTCTTATCAGCCTGTGAGTTAAAATGCAGTCATAGTTGCATTATTTTTTACCCAAGTTGTCAATATTGTATCATATTTATGCCTCATAAAGGGCTTCACACTCCTAGACAGTGCCCCACTGCCACTTACTTCCGGGAGATTCTTGGAGGTTTATCATCAGGTATGCTAAATATTGCGGCCTTTGTGTGCTTGACATCTGCTTAGCATTTGCAGATGTCTTTTTCTTTTCTTTTTCTCTTCACTTTCTTTTCCTTTTCTTTTCTCTTTCTTTTTCTTTTTACACGTTTTTATTCTTGCTGAGAGTGGCTACAGGTAGAAATTCCATTCCTTTCCTCTTTCTTTCTAAGTAGATAGAGGTAGATAGGTAGGTGGGTAGGCAGATAGATAGGTAGAGGTTGTTGTTCAGTCACCAAGTCACGTCTGACTCTTGTGACCCCACGGATTGCAGCATGCCAGCCCTCCCCGGCCCTCACCATCTCCTGGAATTTGCTCAAGTTCATGTCCATTGAATTGGTGATGCCATCCAACCATAGATGATAGATAGATAGATGGATAGATACCAAGTTTCCCTCTATACTTCTGAGTACTTAGTATTTTAAGTTCTCAGGCCCCGAGTCCTCTTTGTGTCCCTCCACCATTCTGAGGCTCAGCTTTCATTTTCTGACTTGAAAGGGCATCCAGTTATCCTCCATCCTTTCTTTTCTGAATCTTTTCCATGATCCAAATTTCAAAAATTCCCACTTAGAAGACTTCCTGTGGCTCTGATGTCCCTGATAATGTGACATGATTTTTGCCAATAATTACCTGTGTATTAAAATCAGGACTAAATGACTTTAACTTAAATTTGGTAGGGTCCACATCATTCTTTATTATTCATATAATGTCTCCTGTGTGCCAGACACTGAAATGCTCATGAGTGAAACAGTCTCAAAAACTTTCACTTGTGGAATTTGTATTCTTTTGAAGGGAGATATATATTAAGCAATAGATCATTATGGATATGAAATAATAAATCCATAAAATATATGACATTGGACACATGAGGTAAGGAGTTTTGGTTAAAATAAATTTTAAGAAGGGAATATGGATCTTCCCTGTAGCTCAGATGGTAAAGAATCTGCTTGCAATGCAGGAGACTTAAGTTCAGTCCCTGGGTTGGGAAGATCATTTGGAGAAGGGAATGGCATCCACTCCACTGTTCTTGCCTGGAGAATCCCATGGATAGAGGAGCTTGGCAGGCTGCAGTTTATGGGGTTGCAAAGAGTCAGACATGACCAAGAAACTAACACTAAACATAGTGTATGGAAGTGAGCGTAATCAGATATCACCTATATTTCATAAGGTGACATTTAAAAAGAGACCTAAGTAGGGAAGAATAGGAACCAAGGGGAGATGGAGAGAGAAGGCTGAACAGGCAGGACACAAGGACAGAGTCCTGAGTGTACTCAGACTAACATAATGGGACACAGTTCATTACTAACCAGACTATTGGATGTCCTAGTAATGTTCAAGCTGTGCAGTTAGCTGCATAGCTTCATTGCTTAAATCTTACTGTCCCTGACTCTAAATGAAATTAGGAAACCTCTCAACATGTAAACTTGCATTTAACACTTCCCCTAAACAGTAGGATTCATTTTGGTATGACTAAGCCTCAGATAAATCTGAATACATAGTATGGAGAGTTGCAGTTCAAATTGTAAAATCAAAATGTTCCACGTCTACTTAGATATAGCATAAGAAAAAAAAATGGAAATAAATTTGGAGCAAAGTTTCAGTTTCATTTTATCTTGAGAAATTTTACACAGAAGGAAAGAGGCATTTTCTTAATAATGTGTAATAATTCTTTGAAAAATGAGTTACAAAGAAATGTGGAAGTATGGCATATACAGAGCTATGATAATATTTTATTGCCCTCTCCAACAGAGCAGTGGAAAGATACTTAATGTTAAAAGTGCATGCGTGTTTTGAATCAGAACACAGATGTTACCATATGGCTTTTATGAGGAATTTATGTTACCTAATTCTCAACTTGGGATTAGTAACATGGATGAAGGCAGGATGGTCATATCACCAAATTTACTTGTCTGAAAAAGTGTAAGAACATAATGACATCAGTTCAGTACAGTTCAGTTCAGTTGCTCAGTCGCATCTGACTCTTTGCGACTCCATGAATCACAGCACGCCAGGCCTCCCTGTCCATCACCAACTCCCAGAGTTCACTCAGACTCACGTCCATCAAGTCAGTGATGCCATCCAGCCATCTCATCCTCGGTCGTCCCCTTCTTAGATACTTAAAACAGATATGAATCAGTTTAAAAATATAAGCAATTTAAAAAGAGAAGGAATTCATGAAGTCTGTAGTCACCATGCTATATATCACATCCCCAAGATTTATTTTGTTTATAACTGAAATTTTGTACCCTTGAACCCTTTTCACCCATTTTGCCCACCTCCTCCTGCTCCTTGTCTCCAGCAAGTAAAAATCTTTAGTCTCTATCAGCTTGTTTTCTATTTTGTTTTAGATCTTGTCTATTTAGGCGATATGATACAGTATTTGACCTTTTCTCTCTGACTTATTTCACTTCGCCTAATGCCCTCAGGATCCACCCATCTTTGTGCAGATGGGAAGATTTCCCTTTTTTATGGTCCAGTGATATTCTAGAGTGTGTTTCTGTGTGTGGGTGTGTATCTTCTTTATCCATTCATTTATTGATGGGCACTTGGTTTGCTTCCTTATTTTGGCTAATGTAAAAAATACTGCAGTGAACACAGAGATGCTTATTTTTTGAATTAGTGTTTTCATTTTCTTCAAATAAATATCAAAAAGTGGAATTGCTGGGTCATGTTCTATGGTGACCTACTCCAGTATTCTTGCTTGGAGTATCCCATGGACAGAGGAACCTGGCAGTCTACAGTCCATGTGGCCGCAAAGAGTCAGACACGACTGAAGCGACTAAGCACACACACACACACACACACACACACACACATGCTAGTTCTATTTTTAATTTTTTGAGGAACCTCCAAATGTTTTCCATGATGGCTGCAAAAATTTTCTTCCATAAAACAGTACATAGTAGTTCCCTTTTCTCTACATTGTTGCCAACCTTTATTTCTCATCTTTTTAAAGATAGCCATTCCAACAGGTGTGAGGTGATTTCTCATTGTGTTTTTTATTTGCATTTTGCTGATAGTGATGCTGAGCACTTCCTATATCAGTTGGCCATCTGTATGTCTTCTTTGGAAAAAAAAATAGTGTCTATTCAGAACCTCTGCCCTTTTTAAGTTGGATTGTTTATTAAATTTTGCTTGCACTACATATATTTGCAATATATTTTGCAAACTAACTTCTTATCAGACGTATGATTTGCAAATATTTCTTCTGTTTGATAGGTAGCCTTTTCATTCTGTTGATGGTTTCTTTTACTGTGAGGGTAATTTATTATTGTTTAGCATAATTACTGGACAGATTAAACTCTAAAGTAGACTAGTTGTTTAAACTACCTGTATCAAGTCAATGATTGAGTCATAATTAAACAATCATTCCAGGTATTTTTTAAATGCATTTTTAATTTTGCATTTTTTAATTTTCTTGAGACATTTAGCAAGAAGCCAAGGGCTTATTCTTATTATTTCAGTTGTTTTAGCAACACAATTCTGTATATGAGTACGACAGAAAAAAACCATTAAAGTTTCATGTCTTTCCATGAAAGGTGTGGGGCAACAGATCAAAAAGTAGCATTTATACATGGGAAGTTTAAAATTTTCTTAGATTAAATGTACATACAAATGATGCTTCCATTTTAATGAAAGAAATAGTATAAGTTGAAGCTGTAAGGCTGCCTATTTGCCTATTGCATATTTCTCAAAGCTGTCTTGCCATCTCAAGCCCCACTCTCTCCTCACACTCTGCTTGTTTTCCTGTTGCTTTATCACAACAGCTTTCCTAGTATACTTTCCTGTCTCTGTCCCTTCAAATTCCTTTCATGCTGCTGTGGACACATTCTAGAACTCTAGCACAAGGGAACGAGCCCACAACGGCTGTAGCCTGAGTGTTCCAAGCCAGACCCTACTGAAGCCAAGCTCCCAAGAAGTACAAAACAGCCAGTCATGCAGATACACCCTATAGGGTAAATTAAGAC
>SJYC01069247.1:0-27261 GCA_006408675.1 Madoqua kirkii
AAAAAAAAAAAAAAAATCTAAATATATAATGATATTGCATTACACTTATTCATGTACCCACACACACATATACACACTTTCTTTGGTTGATTAGTATAACATAACATCTGGATTAAAGCTGAACAATTCGGTCAGCCACCTATTTGATTGACACTAAAATGATTGATTGATTTTTTTTTCCATTTCAATGAGAATATTTCAGAATTGGTAGGCAATAAAGAAATACTTGCAAAAGTGCGTGCAAGGTAAAGATTGATAATGGTATGATTTCAGTATAACTAGGAAATCTCAAATAAGATATACCAGCTTTATAGGATGACAGGGAAGGTGTTGAAACATGAGCAAATTGTATAACTAAGAGTTTGCTATTAAATTAAGAAGAATGCTTGCTAGCATGCAATTTTCAAATAATGGTACAGACACATGTTTTAGAAAATTGAAAATATGTAGCCCACACATAGATGAAAATTTAAATTCTAATCTGAAGCATTTTTGCTGAGAGTTTCCAATCTCTTGGTGCCACCCCCCTCCTAAAAAAAAAAAAAAGAAATCTCCACATGTTCTGAGGACAAAGCAAAATTTTCAGATAAACCAATATTATGATTTAATAGAATATTCTAGTAGTAAACATGTGTGTATGTGTTTGCATATGTATGTTCAGTCTGTCATCATGTCCAACTCTTTGCAGCCCTGTGGACTGTAGCCTGCTGGGCTCCTCTGTCCATGGGATTTTCCTGGCAAGAATAATGCAGTGGGTTAAAATTTCTTCTTCAAGGGATCTTTGTGACCAATGATCAAAACTATATCTCCTGTACCTCCTGCATTGCAGGCAGATTCTTTACCAGGGAAGCCCAGTAATAAACATATCTTTCCCTAGAAACTGAATTTGTCCCTCCATGGTCTGTTATGACAGTTTTCAAAGTATTCATTCATGATAAGTGCAAATGCAATTCTTCCTTTTTAATGTTTTCCTAAACCAGGTAGAATTAGTCTCTCCTAAATAATTTATAAATTTCTTACTGTCAAAAAATACTGGAGATCTTTGCAATCCCTAGACCACTCCTTTCATTTTACTGATGAGAAAACTGAAATCTAGAGAGAAAACGGGAAAAGAAGCACTACATCTGAGCCAAGACAGAGGCAGAAATACAGGCCTAGTGTTCATTCTGTCGGATGCTGTTGCGTGCCTCAGATGACAGACACACCTTTCCGTCTAGAGTATAGACCTCATCTACCTCCCCAAACTGTGAATTCCTTTTAGAAAAAAAAAAGTCCATATTTTTCCCTCTCTCTGCCTAGCATAATATCTGGTAATGTGGAGGTGTTCAAGGCATACATTTGAATAAATAAATGATTAAATCTAATGAACAATTTTAATAAAACACTTCTTCCATATTTATTTGTGCCCACTGAGAAACTTCACTTCAGATAATTACACATTATGTCTTTTCCTACCTCTAAAAAACCATCTGTAGTGAAAGTGAGAAGTTTTTTTTTTCTGCTTATTTTTTTATAAGCTACCTTGAAATAATTTGTAATCATAAATTCTTTCCTGTTACTCGAGATCGCTGGTGGCTCAGACAGTAAAGAATGTGCCCGCAATGTGGAAGACCCCGGGTTCAATCCCTGATTCGGGAAGATCCCCTGGAGAAGGGAATGATAATCCACTCCACTCTTGCCTGGAGAATTCCATGGACAGAGGAGCCTGGCAGGCCCCAGCCCATGGGGTTGCAGAGTTGGACACAATTGAGTGACTAACACTTTCAACTTTACTTTTTTCCTGTTACTCAGTGGATAAACGGAGAAGGTAATGGCACCCTACTCCAGTACTCTTGCCTGGAAAATCCCATGGATGGAGGAGCCTGGTAGGCTGCAGTCCATGGGTTCACTGAGAGTCAGACATGACTGAGCGACTTCACTTTGACTTTTCACTTCCATGCATTGGAGAAGGAAATGACAACCCACTCTAGTATTCTTGCCTGGAGAATCCCAGGGACGAGGGAGCCTGGTGGGCTGCGGTCTATGGGGTCGCACAGAGTCAGATACGACTGAAGCGACTTAGTAGCAGCAGCAGTGGATAAAAGAAAGAAAGTGAAGTTGCTCAGTCGTGTTTAACTCTTTGCGACCCCATGGACTGTAGCCTATGAAGCTCCCCCATCCGTGGGATTTTCCAGGCAAGAGTACTGGAGTGTGTTGCCATTTCCTTCTACAGGGAATCTTCGCAACCCAGGGATCGAACCTGAGTCTCCCACATTGCAGACAGACGCTTTACCATCTGAGACACCAAGGAAGCCCTCAGTGGATATTTCTCACCTAATCTCAATTTAAAGTGTTGTAGCTGGACAAGTAATAAAATTATGGCTCATACCATCCTTAGTTCAACAGACATTGGCTGAACAATTCCTAGACAGGATGCTACCCTAAATTACATGACTTTAGTCAGAGATCCAGTCTCCTTCAGTCTCAATTTCTTCCACTGTAGCAGGGATAATTATGATCATTACTGCATGAAAATGTTTTACTGAAAAGTACATAAGTCCCAGGAACATGTGAGTCTGGTACATGAGTTACTTGGAAAAAGTTGAAATTCTCTCATTAGATTGGAGAAAACACAGGATAAGGAAGTATACAACAGTAACTCAAATGAAGTTGCCTCATTTTCCCAAGGGTGGGTCCAGTGTTGATAAGCAAATGCATATATGATGACCTTGCGGGTCTTTGGAAGCAAAGTAAGGATACAAACTGAAATAACCCATATAGTGCTAGGTCTCACTCCATTATGAGTGTAGAGCATTTTCAAATTCCGCTAGTTTTACCCAGGTATTTGTGGGGGTTCTGGGAAGAAGTTTCATGTGCGCTCATACACAACCCTTCCGCATTCTTCTGCCTCTCCCTTCTGTGGTTTCCGCTTCTGAAAACCTGTGAGGAGGAGCTCTCAGATCCCCAGGCTAACCCTCCACTGACCTTGGCTGCCTATAACCTACACAGCAGGGCAGGTGTCTCGCTGCAGTCAACACTGCCCCACTGCTTCTCCCGTGGGGGAGCCCAGTGCTTGGCACAAAGGATGTGCTTAAAACCACGCATGTGGAAGATGAAGGAGAGGTACCCACGGGTCTCCTGGAAATCCGAGCATACTGGAGCCACACTGTGGCAAGCATAGAAGGATGGAAAGATGGCTCTGTACTCCCTTCACTGCCTTGCTTTCAGAATGCTGGCTGGCTTTTGCTATCATGTCAGCGAGAGAGTTCCTTGCAAAAACATGACCCTCAGCGTCTTTAGGCAAATCTTTCTTGGAAAAGACTGAGGCAAATTTTCTATTCCTTTCAGTGGGCTTTAAGCTGATGTCTGAGGAAAACATTGCTGTTCTTTCCTCTCACCTTCCATTTTGCAACTGGTGCTTCTCTCTCCCAACCCCACAGAAATTCTCAAAATGCAGAGAAGAAAGAGCATTTAGTCCTATAGCTTTTATTAGTTTAGTAGACATGCAATGACATATCTAATTTCTTAAATTCAAATGTTCACTGTGTATTCAAATAGATATTTCATAAGGGAAATCAAAATTTTAAATATGAACGTTAGAAATGAACAGAAATAAGAAAAGTTCATAAAATTATGGAATGTAATAGGAACTGTACAACAGAGTAAAATGTATATTTTTCACTCCTTTTCATGTGCTTTAAAAAAACTGTAACAAGTAAATAAACTGAAATGCAACTTTATAAACTAGAAAACAAACAAAATCAAGATAGAAAAGTAAAAAATGGTTAAGTAAAAAATAAGGAGATATGTATGGAGCTTCCCAGGCTGTCTCTTATACACATCTAGATGTGTATAAGAGACAGATATAGAATAGACATGGGACTTTATAACATATTTTCTATAAATAATTCTTAAAAAAAAAAGCTAAACATCTGAATATTACCAAAAATGGATAGTAGACATGAACCAGTAATTTAAAAAATGAAATACGTATGACTTGAAAAGATCTTTCAACTCATAAAATTCAGGGAAAACATGCATATTTTGTCCATAAAATTTACAAATATTTTAAATGTTCATAATATCAGGCTTGATAGAGATATGGGAAATGGTCATTCTCATATGGTATTAGTGAAAAGTGTAGATTGGTAAAAATATTTTGGAGGATAATTTGAAGCTTCAATTGAATTTTAAAATATCATCCTCACTTTTTGTAACTCACCACAATAATATTTTGGACTTAAAAATGTATATTGTGGAGAGTCATTGCAGCACTATGGTAATATTGAAAACAATGGGCAACTTAAATGCCAATTAATTGGCAATTAATAATGGGTGAATATATATGCTTACTCCTTGAAAGAAAAGCTGTGACCAACTTGAGTGAGTGAAGTCGCTCAGTCGTGTCCGGCTCTTTGCGACTCCATGGACTGTAGCCTACCAGGCTCCTCAGCACATGGGATTTCCCAGGCAAGAGTACTGGAATGGGTTGCCATTTCCTTCTCCATCTTAGACAGCATTTTAAAAAGCAAAGACATTGTTTTGCTGACAAAATCCAGCTAGTCAAAGCTATGATTTTTCCAGTAGTTATGTATGGATATAAGAGTTGGACTATAAAGAAAGCTGAGCACTGAAGAATTGATGCTTTGAACTGTGATGTTGGAGAAGACTCTTAAGAGTCTCTTTGACTGCAAGGAGATCCAACCAGTCAATCCTAAAGGAAATCAGTCCTGAATATTCATTGGAAGGACTGATGCTGAAGCTCCAATACTTTGGCCACCTGATGCAAAGAACTGACTCATTGGAAAAGACCCTGATGCTGGGAAACATTGAAGGCAGAAGGAGAAGGGGACGACAGATGATGAGATAGTTGGATGGCATCACTGACTTGATGGACATGAGTCTGAGTAATCTCTGGGATTTGGTGATGGACAGGGAAGCCTGGCCTGCTGCAGTCCGTGGGTTGCAAGGAATTGGACACAACTGAGCAACTGAATGTATATGTACTTAACTCAGAACATATATGCTATGTTGTGTTATGGAAAAACAAAGATGATATATGACAAAATTCCATTTAAAAATATACACATGTATGTATGAAATTTTGTCTCTCTCTAAAACATACATAGGCTAACATAAGCCTAAATCTTCAAAGTGGCAGATTTATGTATCAAGCTGTTAACAATAATTACTTCTGAAAGTTGTGATCAGAGGGAGAAATAGAGGGGAGGAAGTGTTTCACTTTGCACTTTATATATTTCCAAAAAGTGACAGAATAGCAGGTGACTTTTTAGACACCTCTTTCTTGTGGTTTCTTACAATTTTCAAATTAGATTAAATATTTTCAAAAATAAGTTATGGAGCTTATGTGTGCTAAGTCAGTTAAGTCATGTTCGACTCTTAGTGACCCTATGGACTATAGCCCACCAGGCTCCCCGGTCCATGGGGAATTTCCGGGAAGGAATACTTGAGTGGCTTGCCATGCCCTCCTCCAGGGGGTCTTTCCGACCCAGGAATTGAACCTGCATCTTTAGGTCTCTTGCACTGGCAGGCGAGTTCTTTACCTTTAGTGCCACTTGGGAAGCTGAAGTGTTTAATAAATGAATGAGGCCCAGGCTGTGAGGGTCAGTTAAAGGAGGTACAATGAATGCAGTCTGTTCAAGGAAGAAGGATGTCTTTAAGTAGAACTCTGAATATTGTGGCTGTTAGGAGGCAATACAAATCTGATCCTTTAAATATTGTCCTGGTAGGGATTAAACTTCATCTGGAGAATGTAATACATCTCTTTTAAGCTTCGCTTCCCTGTTGTCCATTCAGCTCTGTGTTATCCCTATGCACAAACTTGTTGCCTTCGTATGATGCATGAAGAGACCTTGTGTTGTCTTTCACACTGTGAATTGTGACATATCCCTGGGTAGTAGAATCAGTTTCTTGGGTCTTGTCTAGCATATCTTAGAAAATAAAACTAGGATGGAACAGAGAGTATCATATATTAATATAATAAGTTACCCTATTATTTCATGGAAGTCTGACTTTAGGTTTGTTGCTATGTATACTAAGTTGAGATGTGAAATGTATTTCTTTTGGTGAGTCAATAGCAAAATGCTTGAAAGCCATTGCTCTAAACCTTAGTATAGAAATAACCAATAGTGTCATCTTATGGATGCCTCTGCAGCTCCTGTGATCTGTCAGATTTTTTCAAGAAGTATCCAAGTCAGGACTTACTACCAGCAAGTAGCAAATTTCATTATTTAGATTTCTACCATTATAACTAAGTGATTTCAGATATTGGAGGCTTTGCTCCTTTTTTTTCCATCTAACAATGGCTATCTGAAAATTGCATACATTTTAAAAATTAATTAATTTATCTTAATTGAAGGATAATTACAGTATTGTGATGGTGGTTTGAAAGGATCACTTTGATGTTGTTCCTGTCAAAATAAGGTACAGGACAGTCTGTTAGATAGTCCTCAAAACCATGTAAAAAAACAAAATTTAAAGCAAAGCATAATCACATTATGAAAGGATACAAAAGTCACATGGATTTGCAAGATAACAGAAACAACTTCAAAGTTCTTTCTCTTCTGCAGTAATGACTGCAAGAGCTCTGCCCAAGGGCACCCATTCAGCTCTCTGGTCTTCAAGAGCACTTCAGTGGAGAAGCAGCTATCAGCCATTGTGACCCAGACACACAATTAGCAAGTGACACCTCTGCAGAAATTCGTTGACTCTTAATTGAGAGAGGAAAGAGGTCATTGAATAGGAACTGTGAAGGTAATAACTTCTGGCTACACTGGGCAATTTTGTTTTCAAGGAACAGAGATTCAATCAGATCTTTCAATTACTAAAGATTTACTATAGAGATAAACAGAATTAACAATAATAATAAGAGCAGCAAGAATACCATGGGGAAACAAAAATAGCCTTGTGCCTTAAAATGGTGCACATTGGCACATTAACTGTCATTTTGGATCCGGGAAGAAAGTGATCAGATATTTACTGTGGCCTCTGCTGAAAAGGTGACAAGGTTCTGTTTCTGTGCTTCTCCAAGCTACCATCCAGCTACCTGATCTCGGGTTGCTTTGTTTGTTTGTTAATGTGTTGTTGTCTTCTGAACCAAGTGTCTCAGTGCCTCATAACCTCCACTGTTTCCTGTCTCTGCTGTCTGTGTGTTCCTAACAGTGGCTAACTTCCTGTCTGCTCAGTTCATATTCCCAGAGAGGATTTCCGAACAGTCCTACGGATAAGGGTACTTGCTTCCTAGCATCAGCTGAGCATGGAGAGACTCTGGAGCCAGATAGCCTGGTTCAAAGCCCAGCTTTCCTGACTTCTGGGCATGTGACCCTGGACAGCTAATTTAACTTTCTTTTCCTTAGCTTTCTCATCTATAAAAAGGAGTCTATCACATAAAATGGTTGAAGAGTCTCTGTGTGATAGTAATTGTAGTTAGCGCTCATTAGGTATCCATATTCAAGTAGAGCTTTTCAGCAACTCTCTGTGCTTCCCTGGTGGCTCAGCTGGAAAAGAATGTGCCTGCAATGTGGGAGACCTGAGTTCCATCTCTAGATTGGGAAGATCCCCTGAAGAAGGGAAAGGCTACTTCCTCCAGTGTTCTGGCTTGGAGAATTCCACGGACTGTATAGTCCATGGAGTCGCAAACAGTTGGACACAGCTGAGCAACTTTCACTTTATTTCACATCTCAATTCCTGGCATAACCTATAGAAGTGGACAGTATGATGGGGTCACAATATAAAGGCCTTATTTCTTCCATTTACATGAATGGATGTCTAATATATGATAAACCCAGTGATAAAGCTTTAATTCTTGTAGCAATACACAGAAAAAATAAGCAAGTGATTCATAAATGAGGAAATGTCAGAGAGTGATAAATACAGTGATGACAAGAGGGAGGGGTATGAGTCTTTGAGTGATGACAGTGATAGAATATCATTGAGGATTTAACATTTGAGCTGAGGCCCAAGTAAATGAGGAACTTGTCATCAGACATTTCTCTTTGCCAAGGTTTGTTCATCCCTCAAGTTGGCCTTCTTGGATCAGTCTAAGAGTATCCTACCCTAGCTCTGTCTTGCATGTCTAAGGCTGCTCCACAGGAACCCCATATTCTTTGCTCCGAGGGCGCTCAGGCCAACCACAGTGCAATACAACTCTCTTGTGTAGGGAGCCAGACCACTCCTTGCACCTTCATGATTCACCCAGAAGTCATGCACTATTGATGTGTACACTACACACCAAGGACCTCTACACTTGTCATTTTGCTTGTTTTAGGTTGAATGTGTAATGATAGAGACAAGATTTCTGGCTAGATTTTCACAAGCCTGGCTAAATAGTGGGGATTCACCTTTTCCTTGTCCATTGATAATAGCTGTTGATAACCACTATTTTAAACAGCACAGTGAGTGAAACTCACTAGCAAATTCATAAATACATCTGTCTCCAATCTCTAAAATTATGAGTCATAAAATTGAGTTGGCAAAGAAGACTGGTCTACTTCACTATTTTACTAATCCTTTCAGTCATAGACTCTTATGGATTATTATGTATGATGGTGGAGAAAATAAGAAGGGAGCAGAGAAGGGGACTAATACTGAGGGAATTCTGTATAATTTTTTTTTTGTATATAATATCAGCTCTAATTCTCAAAACTATTCAGTGAAATGCATATTATTATTGCCACTTTTACAGAGGAAGATAAAAATATTTACAAATGGAAACATACAACTGTAAGGTGGTGAGATATATTTTCCCCTCTATGGAGAAGTAAGGACAAACCTTGCTAGTTGGATAACTGATCACATTATAACTATTTTCAAGGCAAATGAGTTTATTCTTGATAGCATGGAGGGAGACCACATTCCTTGTATGTTTGTCTTTTCCCTTTCATCTTTTAATTTAATTTTTTAAAGCAGTCTTTCAACTTGGAAAGGAAAAAAAAGAAGTTCCATTCCTGTTGAAATAAATAACAAATCTGGGGTTTTAGCCACCTGATGTTCTTTGAAATGTCAATTTCAAGGGAGAAAATTAGTGTCGGAGAGCCTGGGACTAAATTTCAACTGTGCCTTTCTAAATTGTGCATGCAAATGGGCAATTAGACCTGCGATGGATAATTGCATGCCTAAGTGAAACCTTCCACAAGTAGTTTAGAAGCCAGTTTTGAAGGTTGAATTTGTAGAAGTCCTTATAAATTTCCTCTCCTGCTAAAGAGACTTATGGAGGCTCATCCTTAACTCTGATAAGGGAATACCTCTCTATTCCAGCCACTTCCCAAGGGGGAAGAAAGGAAATGAGAATAGAATCATTAGTATTAGTAAGCCATTTATACATCCAGAAATAATACTGTTAGTATTTTGTACTTATTTTTTAACTTATTAATATATTCATGTTATATTTAATATTATAATATGTTTTTCACATTTAATAATATATTCCATAATGCCTATTCTTCTGTAATCCTTTTGTCATCCTCATGTTTTCCATTTTCACATATTATAATTTATGGAGCTGGCATTCAAGTGTTTAATGCTAGGTTATTTCTTAACTTGCAGTATTATAAAGTATATTATTATAAAAATGCAGTGGTAAACACTAAAGCTCATTTATTTTTGTGTGACTCACTAATTATATCTTGAAATCACTTTCCCCTCATGCAATTCTGAACAGTATCATTTGTTTTTACTTTTGTCTTAATAGGTGAAAACTGTCTCTTCCTTATTGTTTTCATTCATATTTTATGTGTGGTCAATAGCTTGTAAAGGCCAAACTTTCTTCTCCAGCTCAGCATTTCTCTGAATGATTTTCCTGTCCTTTAAAGAGCCCTTTCCCTTATTTTTCTAGCAATATCCACTAACTCCCTTTGCAGTTACTGTGCTGTGGAACATAACAAAAATACTAATCTTCCTCCTTTTCTGCCAAATAAACAGTGCGATATAACATACATTCAATAATTTATTTAAGTATGTATGCTTTACTTCATGTATTCATATCAATTTAAATCACAAAACATGAATTAAATTTCCTTGGAAACTCAAGAAAAATCAAGTAGTAGTAGTATTTGAATAAAGCTTCTTCCTAACTTCATACCTTTCTTTCTTCTTTCATTCAATATTCTTCAATATAGATACTCATATGTCCTCTTGTGTAGGATGTGTGTTTCAATATTCTCAGTGAAATAACTACACATATTAAATTTATAGCAGTTTTAGTGTCAGTGATGAAAACTGTAACCGTAATTTAATTTCACAAAGAGCTGAGGTAACAGGCTAGATGATATGAAGATGTGTATAAGAGACAGGGTTTTATCTCTATCTCAGCACATGTTTTAACATTTATTATTATTGATTTCACAATGGAAACAGTGAGAGACTATTTTGGGGGCTCCAAAATCACTGCCAGTGGTGACTGCAGCCATAAAATTAAAAGACACTTGATCCTTGGAAGAAGAGTTATGACCAACCTATATAGCATATTCAAAAGCAGAGACATTACTTTCCCAACAAAGGTCCATTTAGTCAAAGCTATGGTTTCTCCAGTAGTCATGTGTGGAAACAGAGTTGAAATATAAAGAAAGTTGAGCACCAAAGAACTGATGCTTTTAAATTGTGGTGTTAGAGAAGACTCTTGAGAGTACTTGGACTGCTAGGAGATCCAACCAGTCCATCCTAGAGGAAATCAGTCCTTAATATTCATTGGATGGACTGATGCTGAAACTGAAACTCCAATACATTGGCCACCTGATACAAAGAACTGACTCATTTGAAAACACTCTGATGCTGGGAAAGATTGAGGGCAAGAGAAGAAGGGGACTACAGAGGATGAGATATTTGGATGGCATCACCGACTCAATGGACGTGAGTTTGAGGAAGCTTTGGGAGTTGGTGATGGACAGGGAGGCCTGCATGCTGCAGTCCATGGGGTCACAAAGAGTCGGACACGACAGAACAACTGAACTGAAATGACTGATTATTGGTTTGGTCTATCCACAGTAAAATTCATCAACTCTGGAATTTTAAATGAAAATGACTGTTTCATGATACAATAATTCTGTCCATATTTATTAATGTTTCATAGACCACTAGAGCATTGTGTGCTTTGAAAAGCTGTATTGATAGTGAGTTAATGAATATTGGCAAGATAATCCTTCAGTTGAGTTATTCTATTACACAAAATGCTTTATAAGTGTTTTGTCAGATTGTTGGGTAGCTTATTTTTTAATTTTTAACCTTTTTAAAGAGTTTTATATTTACCATTGGCATAACTCATTTAACTAATAGAATATGAATATACACCTTAAATGGAGAAGGCAATGGCACCCCACTCCTGTACTCTTGCCTAGAAAATCCCTTGGACCGAGGAGCCTGGTAGGCTGCAGTCCATGGGGTCGCTAAGAGTCGGACACAACTGAGCGACTTCCCTTTCACTTTTCACTTTCATGCATTGGAGAAGGAAATGGCAACACACTCCAGTGTTCTTGCCTGGAGAATCCCAGGGACGGTGGAGCCTGGTGGGCTGCCATCTATGGGGTCTCACAGAGTCAAATACGACTGAAGCGACTTAGCAGCAGCATACACCTTAAAAACCAACTGCTACTGATTTTGAAAAAATGCATTTGAAAAATGTACTCTTAGGTTGTTTATATAAAATTCAGTCTATTGATCAAGCCACAATTTATTCTTATTTTATTATTTTGGCAATCACTTTTAATTAGCATTTTCTATGTGGAGGAACAGTATGTTACAAAAGTATACTGTGTTCTAAGAATCCCATATCATTCTCTCTCTCTCTGAATTACCACCACACAGAGTCGAACACGACTGAAGCAACTTGACAACAGCATACACCTTAAAAACCAACTGCTACTGATTTTGAAAAAATACATTTGAAAAATGTATTCTCAGGTTGTTTATATAAAATTCTGTCTATTAATCAAGCCACTATTTATTCTTATTTTATTATTTTGGCAATCACTTTTAATTAGCATTTTCTATGTGGAGGAACAGTATGTTACAAAAGTATACTGTGTTCTTTAAGTAGAAGTACTTAACTATCCCATATCATTCTCTCTCTGAATTACCACCCATCAGCTATACCAGAATTATTTCCACTTTTTACTTGTGCCAAGTTCAGTCACACTTCAGGAACTTTCACCCACCCTTCCTTCTGCCCATTCTTCTCTAGGCTTTTTTTTTTTTTTTTAATTTATAATTTCTCCAAAAGTCACCAATGTCCTATTCTAAGTTTGGTTTTCCTCTTTTCAACTACATGTATATTCTCAATATGTACATGACAGCCTTCTTATGCTTAGGAACACCAAATAACACTTCAGCACTATGCTTGGAGGGGGGCATTTTAAACAGCAAACTCACTCACCAAAAGCACAACGAGACAAAAAATGTGTATCATATTGTGTATGCACTCACTAGGCTGCAAAATGATCACTTGTTTCTAATATGAGAGCTGAAACAAGAAAGTGAAGAATTGCCTCATTCCACCTTGGCTGGCAACATGAATATCAGGCAACTCATTTTTTTTCCCCCTTAGAACATGTACATGTCCCTGAATGCCTGTGAAAATGTTATGAGTATTGAATTCGAAATTGCAAATTAATTTGCAGATGTGGAATATGCAAATACTGAAGTTTGACTGTATTTGGTGCTAGGGAAAAGGTATGGTTTATGCTATCCAAGAATAAAAAAACAATCAATACAATAATACAAAAAATGTGTATCATATTGTGTATACACTAACTAGGCTGCAAAATGATCACTTGTTTCTAATACAAAAGCTGAAACAAGAAAGTGAAGAATTGCCTCATTCCACCTTGGCTGGCAACATGAACATCGGGCAACTCATTTTTTTCCCCCGTAGAACATGTACATGTCCCTGAATGCCTGTGAAAATGTTATAAGTATTGAATTTGAAATTGCAAATTAATTTGCAGATGTGGAATATGCAAATACTGAAATTTGACTGTATTTGGTGCTAGGGAAAAGGTATGGTTTATGTTATCCAAGAATAAAAAAACAATCAGATAACTGTAAAACAAAGCAAACATAAAGAGGAACAAACAAAGTGTTAAAGTTTGGAATCAGTTCAGTTCAGTTCAGTTCAGTCGCTCAGTCGTGTCCGACTCTTCATGACCCTATGAATCGCAGCACGCCAGACCTCCCTGTCCATATAACTCTAAGCAGATAAGACTTCATAATGGAAGCAGACTTTATATATAGAAGGATAAACAGGATTTTAAAAGAAAGATATAAAGTGAAAAAAAATCTGAATGAAGAGACATGGTTTTATGAAATGAGCAAATAGTTGATAATTCGTAAAAAAGCCATTAAAAATAATTGCAATAGGCCATCAGGTGGATAGACCAAACCAATAATCAGTCATTTCAGTTCAGTTGTTCTGTCGTGTCCGACTCTTTGTGACCCCATGGACTGCAGCATGCAGGCCTCCCTGTCCATCACCAACTCCCAAAGCTTCCTCAAACTCACGTCCATTGAGTCGGTGATGCCATCCAAATATCTCATCCTCTGTAGTCCCCTTCTTCTCTTGCCCTCAATCTTTCCCAGCATCAGAGTGTTTTCAAATGAGTCAGTTCTTTGTATCAGGTGGCCAATGTATTGGAGTTTCAGTTTCAGCATCAGTCCATCCAATGAATATTAAGACTGATTTCCTCTAGGATGGACTGGTTGGATCTCCTAGCAGTCCAAGTACTCTCAAGAGTCTTCTCTAACACCACAATTTAAAAGCATCAGTTCTTTGGTGCTCAACTTTCTTTATATTTCAACTCTGTTTCCACACATGACTACTGGAGAAACCATAGCTTTGACTAAATGGACCTTTGTTGGGAAAGTAATGTCTCTGCTTTTGAATATGCTATATAGGTTGGTCATAACTCTTCTTCCAAGGATCAAGTGTCTTTTAATTTTATGGCTGCAGTCACCACTGGCAGTGATTTTGGAGCCCCCAAAATAGTCTCTCACTGTTTCCATTGTGAAATCAATAATAATAAATGTTAAAACATGTGCTGAGATAGAGATAAAACCATTGTGATAGAAGCAGAGAAAGTGAGGCTATAGAAAAAGAAATACAATCCACAGAAAAGACCAATTACATGGAATTAGGAATGTTATTCACAGAATGATTTAGTTTTCTACCATGGGACAACAAATTGCCATAAGCTGAGCAACTTAAAATCATGCATTTATTACCCACAATTTTCAAGGATCAGAGTCCAGGCAGAGATGTCTCTGTTTAAGATCTCACTAGATTGCAAAGAAGGTGTTGGCTGGCTTTCCTCTCTGGAGCCCAGGGTTCCCTTCCATGATCATGTGGGCCATTGGCAGAATTTAGCTGCCTGGGTTTGTAGGACTGAGACTCCATTTTCTTGCTTGCAGTCAGCCTGGAATTGCTGTTCTTCTCAACCTCCTGACGACATGCTCTTCTCAGGAGTAGCTTTCTGCTTCAAGGCAAATAGGAAAATCTCTCTTATTTTTCTTTTAATTGGAATATAATTGCTTTACAAAACTTTACAATGTTGTATTAGATTTTTCTGTATAACACTGTGAATCAATCCTAAATATGCATATATCTCCTTCCTCTTGAGCTTCCTTCTTGTGACACCACCCCCGCCCCCGTCCCCCCATCCCAACTCCAGACCTAGCTGTCTAGGTCAGCACAGAGCACCAAACTTGGCTTCCTGTGCTGTTTAGCAGCTTCCTGCTAGCTAGCTACTTTACACATGGCAGTGTATATATGTGAATGTCTCCCCCTGGAAGGCCTAAATTCTCTAACACACAGTTCACCTGATTAGGTCAGGCTCACCCAGTATAATCTTTTTTATTAATTCAAATGAATACAATTGCATGTGAAAACTACCTTCACATTTGTCAGGCGATGTAACCTAATCACAAATGAAACATCCCATTATAATCATAAGTCCCATCCACAATCAAGGGACAAGAAGTTTAAAAGAGACAGGAATGTTGGTGCAAATATATAATGTTGCTATCAGAAGAATCCACTGAGTTCATGAATGTATGATTCCAGTTCCATTTTTTTTTATAATTATTACTGGTAAATCACAACTTGCTCAGAGCTATAAGTTCCATTTTTGAACTTCTTAAAGAAAGGAAGAAGCTTTGTGTTCCTGAGTTCAAACTTGGTTGAGGCTCATTCTGAGAACTAAGTTAAAGCCAAGTTTATTTTCATGAGAGAAAAGGACCTGGGGGAAGTCCCAGGGCATGGAGACTGCAGTGCTTCTGCAGTGCAGTGCTGGGAGCAGGGCAAGATAGATGTTTCTGCAGTGCTGGGAGCAGGGCAAGCTAGAGAGGTATGTCCAGAGGTGGAGAGAATGAGAACACAAGGGACAGTCTCAGAGGACGAGAAGCTTTGGGAGAGGTGGCAGGGTAAAGGTAGATTTCCAAGGCTGCTTTGTTTTGTGTTTCAAAAAGTAGCTCTTCATGCTTTTCTGCCTCCTGGTGTCTTCAGTAAAATTTTACTCTCTTTGTCCTATTTTAGAATTGGGTTTCAATCAGTTCTCAGTCGTGTCTGACTCTTTGTGATCCCATGGACTATAGCACGCCAGGCTTCCCTGTCCATCACCCACTCCAAAGTTTGCTCGAACTCATGTCATATGAGTCACTGATGCCATGCAACCATCTTATCCTCTGTCATCCCCTTCTCCTCCTGCCTTCAATCCTTTCCAGCATCAGGATCTTTCCTAATGAGTCAGTTCTTTGCATCAGGTGGCCGAAGTGTTGGAGTTTCAGCTTTATCATTAGTACTTCCAATAAATATCTAGGGTTGATTTCCTTTAGAATTGACTGGTTTGAACTCCTTGCAGTCCAAGGGACTCTCAAGAGTTTTCTCCAAAACCACAGTTCAGAAGTATCAATACTTCAGTGCTCAGCTTTCCTTACGATCCAACAAAACATCCATACCTGACTACTGGAAAAAAAATCATAGCTTTGACTAGATGTACTTTTGTCGGCAAAGTAATGTCTCTGCTTTTTAGTATGCTGTATAGGTTGCCATAGCTTTTCTTTCAAGGAATAAGTGTCTTTTAATTTCATAGCTGCAATCATCATCTACAGTGATTTTGAAGCCCAAGAAAAGAAAGTCTGCCACTGTTTCCATTTCCCATCTATTTGCTATGAAGTGATGAAATTGTTTGGCATGACCTTTTTTTTTAACATTCGGTTTTAAGCCAGCTTTTTCACTCTCCTCTTTCATTTTCATCAAGAGGTTCTTTAGTTCCTTTTCTATTTCTGCCATAAGGGTGATGTCAATGCATATCGGAGGTTACTGTTATTTCTTCCACCAATCTTAATTCTCAGTTCAGTTCTTCTGTTCAGTTGCTGAATCATGTCCGACTCTTTGCGACCCCATGAATTGCAGCACGTCAGGCCTCCCTGTCCATCACCAACTCCCGGAGTTCACTCAGACTTCCGTCCATCGAGTCAGTGATGCCATCCAGCCATCTCATCCTCTGTTGTCCTCTTCTCCTCCTGCCCCCAACCCCTTCCAGCATCAGAGTCTTTTCCAATAAGTCAACTCTTCGCATGAGTTGGCCAAAGTACTGGAGTTTCAGCTTTAGCATCAGTCCTTCCAAAGAAATGCCAGGGCTGATTTCCTTCAGAATGGATTGGTTGGATCTCTTTGCAGTCCAAGGGATTCTCAAGAGCTTTCTCGAACACCACAGTTCAAAAGCATCAATTCTTCAGTGCTCAGCTTTCTTCACAGTCCAACTCTCATATCCATATGTGACCACTGGGAAAACCATAGCCTTGACTAGATGGACCTTTGTTAGCAAAATAATGTCTCTGCTTTTCAATAAGCTATTTAGGTTGGTCATTACTTTTCTTCTAAGAGTAAGCATCTTTTAATTTCATGGCTGCAGTCACCATCTGCAGTGATTTTGGAGCCAAAAAAAAAAAATAAATAAAGTTTGACACTGTTTCCACTGTTTCCCCATCTATTTACCATGAAGTGATAGGACCAGATGCCATAATCTTAGTTTTCTGAATGTTGAGCATTAAGCCAACCTTTTCACTCTCCACTTTTATTTTCATCAAGAGGCTTTTGAGTTCCTCTTCACTTTCTGCCATAAGGGCGGTGTCATCTGCATATCTCAGGTTATTGATATTTCTCCCTGCAATCTTGATTCCAGCTTGTGCTTCTTCCAGCCCAGCGTTTCTCATGACGTATTCTGCATAGAAGTTCAATAAGCAGGGTGGCAATATATAGCCTTGATGTACTCCTTTTCCTATTTGGAACCAGTCTGTTGTTCCATGTCCAGTTCTAACTGTTTCCTTCTGCCTTACATATAGGTTTCTCAAGAGGCAGGTCAGAATCTTGATTCTAGCTTGTACTTTATCCATCTCAGTATTTTTCATGATGTACTCTACATGTGATTCAAATAAGCAGGGTGACAATATACAACCTTGCCATACCTACCAAATTTGAACCAGTCCATTGTTCCACGTCTAGTTCTAATTGCTGCTTCTTGACCTGCATTCAGATTTCTTAGCAGGCAAGTAATGTGGTCTGGTATTCTCAACTTTTTATGAATTTTCCACAGTTTGCTGTAACCTACACATTCAAAGCCTTTAGCATAGTCAATGTTCAAGCAGAAGTAGATGTTTTTTTCTGGAATTCTCTTGCTTTTTTGATGATCCAACAAATGTTGGCAATTTGATCTCTGGTTCCTCTGCCTTTTCTAAACCCAGGTTGAACATCTGGAATTTCTCAGTTCATGTACTGTTGAAGCTTCACTTGGAGAATTTTGAACAATACTTTGCTAGCATGCGAGATGAGTGCAATTTTGCAGTAGTTTAAACATTCTTTGGCATTGCCTTTTCTTGAGATTGCAATGAAAAGTGACATTTTCTATTCCTGTGACCATTACTGAGTTTTCCAAATTTGCTAGCATACTGAGTGCAGCATTTTCACAGCATCAACTTTTGGTATTTGAAATAGCTCATCTGAAATTCCATCACCTCCACTAGCTTTGTTCATAGTGATGCTTCCAAAGGCACACTTAACTTTGCAATCCAGAATGTCTGGCTCAAGGTGAGTGATCACACTATCGTGGCTATCTGGGTCATTAAGATCTATTTTGTATAGTTCTTCTGTGTATTCTTGCCATCTCTTCTTAATATTTTCTGCTTCTGTTAGGTCCACTCCATTTCTGTCCTTTATTGTGCCCATCTTTGCATGAAAAGTTCCCCTGATATCTCTAACTTTATTGACGAGCTCTCTAGTCTTTCTCATTCTATTGTTTTTGTCTATTTGTTTGCATTGATCACTTAGGAAGGCTTTCTTATCTCTTCTTGCCATTCTTTGGAATTCTGCATTCAGATGGATATATCTTTCCTTTTCTCCTCTTTCACTTTCTTTCTTTTCTCAGCTATTTGTAATGCCTCTTCAGACAACCATTTTATCTTTTTTATTTCTTTTTCTTGGAGATGGTTTGATCACAGCCTTCTTTACAACGTTATGAACCTCTGTCCACAGTTGCTCAGGCACTGTGTCTATCAGATCTAAGCCCTTGAATCTGTCACTTCCACTGTATAATCATAAGAGACTTAATTTAAGTCATACCTCTATAGCCTAGTTGTTTTCCCTACTTTCTTCAGTTTAAGTCTGAATTTTCCAAGTAAGGAGTTCATCAGTTAGCTCCTGGTTTTGGTTTAGCTGACTGTATAGAGCTTCTCCATCTTCCACTGCAAAGAATATAATCAATCTGATTTTGGTATTGGCCATCTGGTGATGTCCATGTGTAGAGTTGTCTCTTGTGTTATCAGAAGAGAGTGTTTGCTATGATCAGTGCCCTCCCTTGGCAAAACTGTTAGCCTTTACTCTGCTTCATTTTGTTCTCCAGGGCCAAACTTGCCTGTTAGTCAAGGTATCTCTTGACCTCCTACTTTTTTCTTTCTAGTCCCCTATGATGAAAAGGACATCTTTTTTTGTTGTTGTTAGTTCTATAAGATCTACAATTGGACGTATGTCTGGGTTTTTATTTGTCACTTTGCTTTGATTTTTGAGAAAATGTCTAAAACTTGCTAAAAGGTTGACACTGAAAAAGATGTATTGTAACCACTATGAAGTTGTTGAATACCCTGTACTCTCTCTCACTTTCTCTCATCTTTCATTCCTTGCTGCTCAGAACCTCTCCTTCAAGCTTTAGTTCTCTTTTTTAATGTATATCTGAACCTGATTATGATACTTCTTACAGCTAGATCATCCAGTGGTTTCTTAAAGCACATAGAGTGAAATGCAAACTCTTGCCTTGAATTAGAAACACCTAAGGTTTCTGAAGACTGGTATCTGGGTACCAGTTTGACATTATCTGATACTATCCTCCTTTCTCTGTTCTCTCTGCTTGACCTCTCCCTGTTTCTTGAACATGTCAAATTTACTCCGGCTCTATCAGCTCTGCACTAATTTCTTCTACTTGGTTAACTTCATCATGTTGTTCAGATCACAGATTAAATGTGATCTCCCTAGAGAGGCCTTTCTTAAAGTCTGTAATAGAAACAACTTTCTATTAAAGCCTTCTATTTTAATCATCTAACTAGAACTTGTCGCCATCTGACGTTTTCTTATTTATTTGTTTATTTTCTGTCTTCTACCCTCTCACTCCTGCTCCGGGATAGGCTATGAGTTCCTCAAGGTCGGCTGTATCTCCACTAATTTCCAATCTATTGCCAGTAATTAGAATAGTGCCTGACACATAGCAGATGCTTTAAAATTACTTGTTAATAAATGAATTCATAAGAGATTAAAGGTATTGGGGGCTATCTGTCAACATTTAACATAGTGCATCAGGGAAATAATTAGAGAAAGTTGAGTCCAATTGACAAATAGTGCCATAAGGAAGTAACTTGGTGAATAGAAAATAACACTGGGTTAATCTTTGAAATAAGGGGCCTTTAATCTAGGTCTACCATTAACTTGGTGTTTGATCTTGGACAAGGGCAAGAGAGGCCTTTCAGAACTTGTAGTAAAAAAAAAAAAAAAGAATACTTATGGAAATGTATATAAACCAAATCTTTTGCATATTAGTATTATATTTTTATGGAAAGAAACCAAGACTCTATGAGATGAAGTAATCTATGATCAGTATGAGTGGGGCTGGGATTTGAAATCAACTGTGTCTACAGTAGAGGTCTCTTCCAGCTCTAATAATCAGGAATCTTGAAATTCCATTTTTTTCTGCTTTCACCATAGGACAACTTTCCCTAAATCAGGTTTTTTTTTTTTTTTTATTTAATCCTGAACAGCGTTTCTAATTGATAGATGGGAGGAAATTAAAATACACACTAGGTGGAGATTCTTTTGGGGCTGCATGCTCATTTTAACCAGTTTGTGTGTGTATACATGTGCATGTGTGTGTTTAAGAAATTAAAAAAAAATAAAGAGTGCTAAGCAGAGGTAATATCTACAGAATTGTCTTTTGCATTATCCCTAAGAATTTATGCTCTAAACATCACAGCATTTGTCTTCATCTAAGCTTTTTATTTTTCCAATCTCCGACTGTTTTGTGTGTTAAGTGCTTTCTAAGTGATTGGTAAAGTTGATATCTAAGCAACTCTTACACTGCCTAATCACATAGTTCATTCTTTTGAAATGTCACCTTCCCCCCGCCCCCCCACTTCCAGTATCTTTATTTAGAGGTCAAATTGTGCTAGCATTGCCAATGTTAGTTCAGCAACAAGCAGTGATTATGTCACAGATACATACCTATTTTATTCATCTGTAGTCTGATTCTATGAAAAGCTACTTCTCATTTATTTCACTTGGCTTCCCCCCTCCTCTTTTTTTCTTTTTGGTTGTTCTTTTAAATTCAAACATGAGTTTGATTTGTTTGAAATTTCAAAAGCAAGGATGTTTGCTAGATATGAGTCACTGTGACATTAACAAACATAATTTTGGGCTGTGGATGGTTAATTGCTTAGTGATGCCCCTGCTTGACTGATTTTGTTTTTTAAAGGAAGTGATATTCATTAGGAGAATCTGATAGAGTCTTATCACTTCAAACAACTTTCAAAGAATGTGTGTACCTTTTCTGATATCTTAATGTCTTAATGCCACAAATTACCTGCCTAGTAATGATAATGATAATAACAAAGTAACCATAGCTAATATTATGAGTAATATTATTGTCCTCAGTTTACAGATGAGTAAGTGAAATTATGAGAGGTGCAGAAACCTCAGCTAATAAGAAGTTGACTCAGGGTTCTAGCAACAAAATTTGGGCTTTCTGATTAAAGGGATCTGAACTTTGAACCACTATGCTTTACATTCCCAGGATTTATTTGCACTTCTTGTCAGGCTTTGCTCTGGCCAGCCCAATATTTTTTCTTTTGTTCATTCAAGAAACTTTGCCTAGGCATCTAAAGCAAAGCAATAGAGATAGAAAAATGAGTAAAGCTATCTATTTTATGTTGCTCAAAAGTTAGCAGAGGTGGTAATGAAAGATACACATGCAAATAAATGGATAGGCAAGAAAGCTACAACTAGAGTTGGGCAGTTTCAGAGATTATTTCCAGAGTCTGTCCAGGTTTTATGTGAAATTGGAAGTCAGTCAGTCGTATTCAACTCTTTGTGACCCCAGGGACTATGTGTGTGTCCTGTGTTTAGTCGCTCAGTCATGTCCAACTCCTTGTGACCCCATAGTAGCCCACAAGGGCTCCTCCGTCCGTGGGATTTTCCCAGGCCAGAATACTGGAGTGGGTAGCCTTTCCCTTCTCCAGGGGATCTTCCCAACCTACGGATAGATCCCAGGTCTCCTGCATTGCAGGCAGATTCTTTACCAACTGAGCTATCAGGGAAGCCAGGTTTTAGTCCATGAATTGAATCAACCATGTGCTGACAAAGGGAAAAGGAGAATAATTATTGAGTGCTAACTCTGTGTTAAGTATTGTGCTAAGACAGTATATTTATTAAGGCAATGCAGGCATAGTAAAAAGATGCCTGTTTTGCTCAGGGAAGGGGTTATTGTTGGTAGGGCCATTCTCCTTGAGCAGTATTCAGGGACCTCAACTCCTGAGCACTTGGGGTTTCTGTTGCCCTCAGTTTGTGATTACCAAGATTTCCCTGGAGGCCTCTGTTTTCCCAGCAAAAAAGTGGGAATAGAGCAAGGAGGATTATATATGAGACACTTTTATGGACCAGGCTTGAGAGGAACCTTGCATTTCCTTGGCTAGGACTTAGTTACATGAAAACACCTAGTTGCAAGGGTAACTGGGAAATTTAGTCCAGCCATGAGCCAGATAAGATTATAAACAATAAAAAAATCAGAAGTGTGGATACCATGAAGCTACCTATTTATTGTCAATGAAATTACCCTCTCTAAAAGAAAATCTAAAAAAATGATCTTGTTAATTTTGTAATAACCAATCTTTCATTAGGACTGTCTTCACAAAACATTCAGAACAAAAACAGAGAAAAGAGAATACCCTTAGAAAGTATTTGAAAATGACAATAAACTCCATAGCTTCCAGTTAAAAAAATTAGGTATGTGTGTGTGTGTGTGAGTGACAGAGATAATAATTAATAAGGTCTAGATTCAAGTCCAGCTCATTCTGTGCAAAGGTTATTTGCTGTTTTATCACACCAAGAAGATTCTATGAGAAGACTTAAAGAAAATAATTTGAGGCAGAAACAATATCAAGATGCCTTGGTATTTGTGTATTTAACCATTGTTTCTTACATTGTACATTAGACCCTCAAATGATGTACATACAAAAGCACCCATTGATTAAAAGCAGAGTACTGCAAGGATTTAGTGTGCAACTGTTCCCAAGGACTCAACCTAGAATGAAAACCTTGTTTTCTGTAAATATATCATCCAAAGAAACTTCAGATTGTTCTCATCCTCTCTATCTCCCTGCACATCAATAGCCATGTTTCCTAAATCTCCTTTCTTAAAACATGGAAGAAGAAGTAAAGAAAATTTACTTTTATATATTCAGGGAAAGAGAATATCAGCCTGAACGTTCAGAATTATCTTGAACCTCCATAAACTTTTTCTTTAGATAGTCAAAGACTTATAGACTACAGAAGGGAAGGTTGAAACTGATACTCATTATAAATTCTGAATAACACATTTCAAATAAAGCATATATAGAATAGAGCATTTATTAGAAATCAGTGATATAGCCATAAAACTCATGGCAAATTTCCGGTTTCATTTGTTGTTTGATAACAGAGTATAGTCTATTACTTTACTGGGCTCTGTTCCTTAGGTATTTGTCAGGTAAGTGAGCACTCCCCTGAGCCGAAATGTAATGTGATAGGAATGGCTCACCCTGTTTCCTTGGTGGACCAGGTCCTTCTTTGCTGCTGCTGCTGCTCCTAAGTCACTTCAGTCGTGTCCGGCTCTGTGTGACCCCATAGATGGCAGCCCACCAGACTCCTCCGTCCCTGGGATTCTCTAGGCAAGAACACTGGAGTAGGCTTTCTTTTCCTTCTCCAATGCATGAAATTGAAAAGTGAAAGTGAAGTCACTTCTTTGGTACAGCCACTATTCTGAGACAGATTGGTCTCCCACCTTTATTACTGAGTATCTTAAGATTCAGAGTGGTGAGTACAGGAATAAATAGCACCTGTTGTCAAGACATATTTCTACGGACAGTAGTCTTATTCTATCCTGCATGCATGAATGTTTAGTCATATCAGTTGTGTCTAAGTCTTTGTGACCCCATGGATTGTAGCCTGCCAGGCTCCTCTGTCCATGGGATTTCTCAGGCAAGAATATTGGAATAGGTTGCTAATTCCTCTTGCAAGGAATCTTCCTGACTCAGGGATAGAACCTGTGTCTCCTATATTGCACGTGGATTCTTTACCACTGAGCTACCTGAGAAGCCCGTATTAATATATATATATATATGGAATGTGCTTTCATGATCCAATGAAATACCATACTTTTCCTCCAAACTCCATCCCTGTTCTCTTCACATAGTTCCCTTCAAGTTTATGTATTTTTCTGAAATGATCTTGTCAAGTGAATATAGCCTTTGTTTTTTGTTTGCATGTCTGTTTGTTTTTTGTTTGCGTGTCTGTTTGTTGTAAACATGGGTTCACTTTACTTCAGGTATCAAGTGAAACAGAAGAGATCATTATTTTTTATTTACTTCCTGAGGGCAACATTCAGTAGGTTACTACTTCTATTTCATAATGTAGGCCACTAAGTATGGACATTAGTGGAAATCTCTCCAGATTGTCCTGTTAGTTTTAGTTTTCTGTATTATTGTAAACTTGTTTCCTCTGCAAATTTATAGATTAATAATTTGTTGGGAAAGGATGTTGCAAGTTCTCTTTCTTAGACATAATTTAAAGCTTCATTGTTCATGGTTGTTAAATGAATAAATACATGGATGAATGAGTAAATAAAGTAACTGGAGTCACCAGGAGGGAAAGAAAAAAGAAGAGGAAGAAAAAAAAATTGCTAAAGAACCTCACCTCACTCCGTGATGACACAGAAGAGAGGGCCGATTCTGTGTGCAATCACTGAGCAAATTACCCCACTTCTCCAATAGGCTTAGAAAGACAGGCTCACTCCTGAGTAGAATAATAATATAAATGCCAACATCTTCCAGAACAAAAGACACTACTACAGTTTCTATTGTAAACACATTGTTTATCTCAAAGTACTCCTGTTGATAGCTTGGCATTGGAAATAATCATTGCATAACAATGCTCCCACATTGCAAGAGAATGAAAATGAAAAATGAATGTTTCACAGATGATAAACATAAATGCAGGCAGTACTTAATTTTTTAATTAAAAAGCCCTTTTTGTTTTTTAATTCAAACCTCTAGCAGATTGCTTAGAGATACTCTCCTTGCTGGAAAGCACGACCAAAAATTCACCAAGTAGCATTGCCAGTTCAGTAGCAGTTATAAAAAGAACAAACACAGTGAGAAATCCAGCTAGCTACACAAGGACTGGGACATTTTAAAAACTAATAGAAGACAAAGGCAGTTTGTAGCAGATAAATGTAGTCTAATGATGGCTGTGATGAGCCTTTGTCTCTGAGCTCTTTGTGCACAGTAAAATAGGAGGAATTAAAAAAAGAAAGCAAAATAGTCGAAGACTTATCTGTATGTGTACTAATGAGTGATGAGAACTAGAAAGACAAAGGATGAATTTCAGTGGTTTTGATGAGCCTTTATCAGATGTCTGTGTGAATTACAAAATATGAGAAATGATAAAGAGTAGGAGTGGAGAAAAAGGAAAGAGATAAGTTTGATATGTGAAGAGTAATACATTAAACTTTTTGTAAAGGGAGTGTGAGTCAGCAGGGAGATGCCTATCCAGTAGTTTTCACAAAAATAATCAGCAGTTGATTATCTGGCATGGATGTCCCAGTGGAATCTGTGCAGTGCTGAACATATCTTTAAGCCCAGACCACCGTCTTCTGTGGAGAGGAATCCCAGGTATGGCTCCTTAGGGAAATATTCAAGTAATTTACTCAACAAGAGTAAAGGAAGGGCAGGCTATCTGCACACACAGCCATTTCACTCAGTTTGACTAGATTGAATGGAGCCATCGGGCAAATTGGTCTTCAATTCAGTTAATTTTTCTTTCCAATGTGACCAATTTTTAAACCAAAGTAGCAATCATTTCAGTCAAACTACCTGTATCTGTGGACGTATCCACATAAAAGTATATATTTTCTTTATAAAAGCACTAACCTGAGTTGGAACACTGGCTGTTCCACTTGTTTGCTGTGTGTTTTTAAGCCACTTCAACATTTGAGGCCCCACTGTCTTTAATTCTCAAATAAATATAATAATACCTATGGTATAAGAGTTTATCAAAATGGAAAGAAAAATGTATGTAGATGCATAATACTATACTATTACCTATAGTAGAATTGGGAAGTAGTATTGAATTGTTCTGCACATTAATGGGATAAAAATTTGAAGTTGTTAGGTGAAAGAGAAGAACTTTGAGGAAGAAAAGAAAAAACCTTGGCAGTACCACGAAAGGACTCAGGAAATAATGCATCTATTAAGGAGATGGAAGGTGTTTGCTTGAGTGACGAAAGTGATATGGTATAGCGTTTTCATGACTGACTACAATAGCTTATTAAGGATGCTGTAACAAAATGTCACAAACTGGGTGAACAGCTCAAATCTATAGACTTACAGTTGTAGAGAATAGAAGTCCTACAATAAGCTGCTTTACACAAACTTTTTCTGAAAGTCCTGGAAAAGAATTTATTCTAGAACCATCCTCTAGTTTCTGATGGTTTTTTGGCTTGTGAAAGAACAGTTCCAATCTTGTCAAGGAGTCCTCCATATGTGTATGCCTGTGTTCAGATTTCCCCTTCAACTTTATTTTCCCCTTTATCTAAGGACACTAGTTATTTCATCTAGTTAGCTTCCGTTCAGTTCCAGCATGACCTCATTTTAACTAAACATATCCACAATGGTTCTGTTTCCAAAGATGATCACATTCTGACATTAGCTTATAAATTTAGGTGGGCAGAATTCAACTCATCATACTCACTAGTGGTTTATTGGTGGTAGATATTTTTTTTCTGGAAGAAATAAAGAACTCTCTGTTTTCCATGTTGATGGAGAAAAACATGTACTGCCCTGATGTGGAGGAAAAGGCCTTGAGGAAGGGCTAATATGTACGTTATGAGTATGAAATGGATTCACTGAGTCAATTATAGCAGTAAACAGAATTGGGAAGCTACTTTATACCAGGCGTTAAAAACTGCGAACTGACCTTTGAAGATTTCAGGCTATAGTGATGGGGAGTCACTAAGAGATGATGACAACGGTAATGACAAGCTACAGGCCAAAATGCAATGTGTGCCAGGCAAAGCCATTCACAGACTCATTAGAAATTTAAGAAGTAATAGTTCATCACCATAGGTATTTCATGTTAAGGCTCTCTTCCTTAAATCCTCACCTTTCTATTAAAACTTTAGAAAATTGGCCAAAAAAAAAAAAATGCTATGCCTCTATGATCACTAAGTGGTATAACTGGATGTGTTTTCAGGTCTAAGTGACTTTCTCTTCTATCCCATTATCAAGTCTTCCACATACAAAGAATGAGAACACTGAAGTGTTTGTAATATATGAGGGAAATTCATTTCAATTTTGTAAAATAATCTTTAATTCTGATGTTAGAATACAATTTCAGTATGAAACCCCAAAGTGAATATCATAACTAGTGATTTTAATGTATTTGTGGAAAGAAATTACATATATTTATGTATATTATGTATATATATATAT
>SJYC01069249.1:0-17862 GCA_006408675.1 Madoqua kirkii
CCCCTCGCACGGGAGTGTAAATTCCATACCCCTTTCTCCCACGGACCGCCGTATTCCACACGGCAGCCACACCCTGTATTTGTCTCTGTGGATTGGACTCATTATCAGCTTAATTTAGTGACTCTTAAACCACCATGATGGGACTTGCTTAAGCACGACGCTTCTTTTCCTGTTTAGTCCTAGTGGTTAGTGTCGAAAGAGGAATAATCGAGGTTTCTTGATGAAACCTGGTGCGGTCCAACCTCTGCCTTTTTTCTGTTGTCTTTTTTCCTACTCCGGGCTGTTGGCGGTGTCAGCACCGCTGCTGGGGGCGGGGGTGGAGGGGAGAAAGAGTCGGGTTACCGAAGTGCGTCATTGCTGGCTCTAGCAGGGCCTGCTCGGGAGCTGCTGGTGTTTGTTACTGTCCTCGCAGCACTTTCCTGCCAACCTTCTCTCTCTGCGTATTGGTTGGGAGCAAAGGCAGGAGGCGGGCTCCTACTTCTATCCGGAGCCTAGCGCGTTGCATTTAAGGGTATATGTGAACTTATTAAAAAAAAAATGGCCCCTGTAAAGTGCATACATTTCTCTTTAATGAGTTACAATTCAGATAGTTTAGATTTGCTTTTATATATTTTCCAACGAAAGGTGGGGTTAATTTTGAGCATTTTAAACCTGTTACGTTAAAATGCCTTTTTTTTCTTACCCTGATATCAGTCTATAATTAGGAATCAGAAGGGCCAGTTAAGGCATAACTGTTCAGCGGTTTTTCGAGTGATTGAATTGTAGTTTTATGACACATTATGTTAAATAGTGTGCTTTTTCTCGTTTTGGGCTACGGTGCTACGTGAATGCAAGCTAATTGTTCATGTTTAAGTTCATTCTCATCACATATTCCTATTTACCCTTTTAGATGTAATTTTAAATGTGTTCTTTGGATCTTACTGACTTAGATTCTTAAAGATGGTTATTTCCCTTTTAAAAAAGATCTTCTAACCTAACAAAGAGTTGTATGGCGTAGCTGTACAGTTACATTGTTAAATTCTGACTTCTTGCTAGTTTTTGATACTTTTCTTATCTTTCGATTTTTCTCTGTACTTAGTGCAATATCTTCCTCAATTCTTTTCTGAAGATAATTGGAGAGGTGGGAGGTAGAGATGAAACAAAAGTGGCCTTGAGTTGGTGGTTGTAGCTGAGTGATGAGTACGGGAGAGCTCATTGTACTATTCCCCCTACTTTCACGTGTACTTGAACGTTTCCATAGTTAGAAAATTTTGAAGAAAAAATTCAAATTATCTTGCAATTTTGGTGTAATGACTTGTTTATATTTACATATTATTTGCATGAGAAACCTGGCTTTGCGTAAAAGTAATTACACAATGTCTGACTTACAAACTCAAAAAATATTTAAATTGAACCAGTATAGAATAATCAAGATAAATGCTTATAAATTGGTTGAACTTTAAATATTTGTAACTTAGTGTGAATTTGCTCTACTTTTAGTTTCTTTTTTAATCCTTTGAAAACAGGAAAATTCCATGAGCAAATTTTGTAAATTCTGCTTGGTGTCTATTTCATTAAGTTGGAGTTCCAGTGAGTCAGTATGAAAGGGATTTACTATTAATAGGAGGGGCTTTGGCAGTTGGAATAAGTGACAGTGGAAGAGATTCGAGTGCCCTAGGGAGCATTCTTGGTAAGAAGATCGAGGTAGGAGTTGAATTCTGTTTCAGTATTTGGTGTTTAATGAATGGGTAGAGAAGAGGATTGAAAAATAAATGTACTTATTAGTTATTCTTTCCCACTGTGAAATAACTATAGCGATAGCATTTTAAGGGATCAGCAGTTGGGGGTGGGGTGGGTTTTTAAAAAATGGATCTGAAAATGAATGTTTACATATAAAATGAGTTAAAGCTCCCCTCCCCCCACTTTTCCTGGTGCCTTAGATGGTAAAGAATCTGACTGCAGTGCAAGACTCGGGTTCATCCTGAGTTGGGAAGATCCCCTGGAGAAGGGAATGGCTACCCACTTGCCTGGAGTATTCCATGGACAGAGGAACCTGGCGGGCTACAGTCCTTGGGGTTGCAGAGTCCAACAGGACTGATACTTTCACTTTTCCCGCCACTTTTAACCATTTGGTGCTATAAGTAAAAGTTGATGTGTAAATTATTTTAATGTTTTATGTTAAGAACATCTGACCACTGCCCATCAACAGAAAAATTCATCGACATTAAAACCCTCAGTCTCCTTAGTGTATTTGTAAATTGCTCCTACAAAAAAAATTGTAAATTATTTGAAATAAAGCACCTTATTTTCTGCAATTTTGTGTTTAGTGGCAGGTTTTTTCACCCTATAAGATGTATTTTTGAATGTATGTCAAAGCTTTAAAGGGAACCCCAAATAACTGATATTTAGTTTTTCTATTTGGTGACGTGTGTTCCCTAAATCATCATTAAAGCAAAAATTTCACCCTAGGGTGGTGACAGACAGACATTTCATAATTGTTATTAGCCTGTTTGTATGTTATATATTCATCATTTTAGCCTTAGAAAGATGTTAAGAGCAGACAGTATATATTTTGAACTCTTATTTGTATGCAAATTTAAATTGATGAGGATTGTGATTTAAGATTTATTTTATTGTGATGAGGCAAGAGCTAAACTACTAAAGCGACAAATTATGAGTTTGGCAACTTTGAAATCTATTTAGTTAGTTTTTTTTTTTAAAGCCCCAGCACTCAAGATTTTAATGAAATTAAATTATACATTACTTTTTCATTGTTTTCTTTTTCAACCTTAATGAGAATCTGTGAATTAAAATGGGTGGGTTAGGGTAGGAGACAGGCTTAAGCTCAAATTATCCTTTGGGAATATAGGATTCATGTGAAAATATGCCTTGGACAGTTTAGTAATGCTTAATATTCTGTATATTTAACTGATGCCATCCTCAGTCATGTCTGCGAAGGGAGTAAACAGTGAATAGCATATTTCTGCTTTGGGTTCTTTATAGTAGATGGAGGTCTTCAGTTTTTGATGCTGCAAGTTTTGAGCTTAAAATTTACATTAGATGGACACAGTGATCTATTACATATCACTGGGATAAGGTTCATATCTCTTTAACGTTGTGACCTTTTTGTGTCTCACATATTAAAAAAAAAAAACTGGTCTTGTGTAAGTACTTTGACATTACTGTTAGATTATTCAAAGACCTGAACACAGCAGTTTATTGTGTAGTGGAGCACTATCCTGTAACTATTTTGGGAGTTGGGGAGCATAGCAAAGTCCAGGTTATCTGTGGGTGTCAGTATATATTGAAACATTACCAATTATTAGAGAGTAAAGGATTCAGATTATTTTAAGAGTTCTTTACATGTATTTTAGTTTTGTAATTTCTACATTTGGTACATATTTAGGACTTGTAATTTGTGGTTCAGTACTCTTCCTGTATAATAATTTTCTGTATCTCTGGCTATCATGAGTGGTGGTTATTGCATGTTCTCTTTGGCAAAGATATGTGAGAAAGCAAAATTGTCAGCTTGATTTTTTTTTTCAGTCTCCTGAGTTGCCTGCTTTGCATTTAATTTAACCAAATTTTATTTTTGTCAGTATGAGTGGTGTTGCTTGGTGGAGTCTTAATTTTTCTGTGTATTAGTCACTCAGTTGTGTCCAACTGTTTGTGACCCCATGGACTGTATAGCCCATTAGGTGCCTTTGTTCATGGGATTCTCCCGGAAGAATACTGGAGTGGGTTGCCATGCCCTTCTGCAGGGGATCTTCCCGACCCAGGGGTTGAACAGGACTCTCCCGCATTGCAGGCAGACTCTTTACCTACTGAGCCACTAGGGAAGCCCTTTTTGTGTACATACATTTTAAAAAACTACTTCTCTTTACCAGCTGTGGTAATCTGCTACCTGAACTGTATTTTTAATGTCTGTCTGCTATAGTTCTATCTTTGGTAATAACCAGAAGAAAACAAGTCTTTACCTATGGTTAGTCTAGTCTGGAGATTATTGAAATTGATTTAAGCCCCAGCCTCTCCCCTTAAGCCCCACTCTCCCCTTGAAACGAGGGGATGGTGAATAATGTTGATGGTCTGTTCTTTTTTGTAATTTTAGTTGGAAAATACAGGACTAGGCTTGATGAGACAAACTAGAGAGATTTCTATAAACTCTGGATAATCTAATGTACAACTCCAAGAATATAAGTGTGTATAAATAAAATATATATTCTTAAAATACTGTTGAACATTGTTGGAAAGGAAAAAAGGAAGTCCTGTTTACACTTTTGAGTGGATAACCTGTGATTTGTTGTAATGGGATTTGACCTATAACTTGTTGAATCCTGAGCTATTCTAAGAAACTCTTCATTTAGTTGCCACTTGAATGACTTAAATGCCAATAACTGTACTATGTGTTTTAACATGTATTGTTTAAAACTTCTCAGCTACCTTGCAAGATAGATGGTTGTCATTTTACAGATGGAGAAATTGAGGCTCTGGGAGAATAAATGACTTGGCACAAAATAAAAATTGACAGTCTGAATTCATACCCAAAGTAGTCTGGCCTCAAAACCTTTGTACTTTTTTGTTAAGCTCAGTGGTTTCCCTTAACTTGGTTATGTCTTAGGATATCTATGACCAGAAAGCATGTTTCTTTTCAGTGTTATGAAATGAGTTTTTTAAATGTATCATACAGGGTAAATGCAAGTTTTTTATATATAGGATTTGATAAGTTGCTGCCTGATGAAGGGTCTAATTGTGTTTTATACTGAAAGGTTAAATAGTTAAACCTGAGCTTTAGATTTGAGTATACTCATTGTACAGAAGTTTGTGGGATAATTTTTTTATTATTATTTTAGATGAGATAATGTGTTGGATTGTATTCTTGATTTTGGGGGGGTGTCATACTCTGGTAGATAGAATAGTTTCACTAATATTTTTTTCTCTGTCATTTAGTCTCTATATAGAAAGGAGGCTAAATGTGTCTGAGAATAGTTCCCCAGTCATTCAGCATGTTTATCATGTGCTTTAAAATGAGAATTTTGGTGACTCTCCTAATTTATTGCTCTGATTGGTTATGTAGCGGTATGTTGTTGTTATTTAACGTTATTTAAAAATATTTTCCTCTAAGTAGTAATAACTTTTCTGTCTCTACTTTTTATTCTAGTTTATCTTTCCACTTAATTAAAATTTCTTGTTCTTATTTTTTTAATCAGGTAATAGTTAATAATTGTTGCCCTGAATTACTTCTTTGAGTAGTGATCAGAATTTGGTCTCAGTTTTCTTTGCTTTTCCTCTTTCTCTTTCCTGCTTTTCATAAACTGTAACTGGAACTTTTCTAATCTGAAGGAATGCTATTGTATATCTGGCCTAAGGTAGTTAGTGGAGATGCGGTAAAACTGAATATATTAGTGCTTTTCACAGCCATAAGTCAGATTTATGTATTTTATGTTAATTATTTTCTTAATGATTGTAGGAATTATTTTTCCAGATGATAGTCTTCTACCCAGACTCAATATTGAGTCTTTTCATCCATATTTTCCCCTTTGTAGTCGCAAGTACCACTGCTGTTGTACCACAGAATTATGCCCCAAGGCGTCCATTGTGTATAATGAATTAGTTTCTTCCTTTGCATCTAGAAAGATACTAGCTCTGTACTATTCTTGGGAGAATTCGGGAAATTGTCAACTCAGATCATTTTCTGAGTTCTGTGGTTAATAACATGAGGAACCCTTATTGAGAAAGGCTCCTAGAATATTAAGGGACTTGGTTTAGTGCTAAACAAGGTTTTACTTTTCATGGTTTCTTTCCTATCAGTAACCGTAATATAGCCTTTACAAAATAAAATATGATAAAGTATATTTGATAAAATATGAGTGCAGTTGATACTATTGCCATCTCTGTGGGATAAATTGGTTAGTGTTGATTTTAAGCAGTTAGTGCTACTTGGTTTTAAAGAATTGAATATTGAATGTGGGAAGTTAAATGCATAGTTTCATTTGTAAAAAGGAATATTGTAGGAGCTCTGTTCATTATATTATTCAAAACCTTTTATAAGAAGTCTTTGACAGTGACTGACATTAACAGTAGCTGACACTAACTGTACTCTTACTATGGGCCAGGCACAGTTACAAATGCTTTACATATATTAGCTTATTTAGTCTTCATAACCCTCTGAGGTAGGATGACCATATGATTTATTGTTCAAACCAGCATACTGTTGAGAGTGAAGAGTGAAAGGGGCAATAAATGGATGGCATGTATAAAGTAGGACTGTCCTATAGTAACTAGGATGTATGATGACCCTGATTAACACCCCTGCCCTCCCCACCTCCACTTCAGAAGAGGAAACCAAAAAGGTAGGAGGCCAAATAACTTGCCCAATTATTGAGCGGTCAGAAGAGATTCGGAACTTCTCTGAGATTTCTTTGGGCAGGAATGTGAATGTGGGCATTTAAACTGCTTTATTTTAGAGTTTATTTTTACTCTTTTGGAGGAGTTTTTAATCAGTATGGGGTCCACAGCAAAAGACAGGAGATAGTGTTTTTAAAAACCCAGTAGAATTTCCAGTTGGCTCTTTTCAAATGACGATGAAGACTTAAATGACTATGTGTTAATGTTGAAGAGCAACTTCTCTGAGTGAGGTCCTCCTAAATAAAAGCAGAAAACTCCAAGATAACTACTTTTACTGTTTACGTCTGTTTGTTCTTCTTAAGTTGTTTAGACTCCATTTATGGGTTTCTTAGGAGGAAATGTGAATTGTATGATACTTCACGGGGGTTCTTAGATGGAAAATTTCTTAGAAGATAGCTGAAAGAGATACAGTTTCGTGACTTTTCAAGAGAAGTAGTATTAGAAAGAAAAAAAAGGGTCTAGTTTAGAGACTTGTTTGAAGTTAAACTGATTATGTACCATATTTTGAAAATTAAGTCTTGTAGATTAATGTGTCACTTCATAAAATTAATAGTTCTCTTTTCTTTTTGATAACTTTTGCAGTTGCTTTGTATTCCCAGTCTGTTTATGTTTGTGGTACATTCCCTCCAAAAATGAATACTATAGGTGAATTCAAACCTTTGGAGAAATGATTTCAGCATAATGGCAGATTTTACTATTTTGTAAACTAAGATTTCTTTTCCCTCTTTTTCTTGTAGTGAGAGTGAGTACTAGACAGCTGATCTTAAGAGGACTTTGTGTTTTATTTTCATACTTAGTTGTTATTTTAATATTTCATTGAGGAATTTGTGTTTTTTTCCCCCTAGCTAGTTCACTTTTGAAAGTTTTGTTGGTGTTACTATATAAACAACTGAGAGGTTATTAAGTAGGTCTATTCAGTTTTTGCTTCCCTGGTGACTCAGAGGGTAAAGCGTCTGCCTGCAATGTGGGAGACTCGGGTTTGATCCCTGGGTTGGGAAGATCCCCTAGAGAAGAGAATGGCAACCCACTCCAGTATTCTTGCCTGGAGAATTCCGTGGACAGAGGAGTCTGGCAGGCTCATGGGGTTGCAGTCCATGGGGTTGCAAAGAGTCAGACATGAGTGAAGCAGCTGAGCATGCATGGATTCAGTTTCTAAAGTCATTTGTTTAGTTCACTAAAAGCTGTCATGAAGTTGGAAGGAGGAGGACTGCATTTCTGACAAGGGGAAGGAATTCATGGACCTCATAGTGACTGGTAGGCAAAAGGTTATTTTGTGGATGTGATTTATTACATAAAATTAATACAGATGGTGTTTTCAAAAAATTATTGTTGGATTTTATAATCTGGGGCCCATGGATAAGATAGAGGTGTGAACCCCCTATGAAATTAATGTACAAAATATATGTGAAGTGAAAGTCACTCAGTCGTGTGTGACTTTTTGCAACCCCATGGACTTCTCCAGGCCAGAATACTGGAGTGGGTAGCCTTTGCCTTCTCCAGGGAATCTTCCCAACCCAGGGATTGAACCCAGGTTTCCTGCGTTGCAGGCAGATTCTTTACCAGCTGAGCCACAAGGAAAGCCCAACAAATCAACTGGTAGATAAAGTGCCTTCAGGGATGGGATATACAATTGTAAGCTGCATAGTCTGCTCTCAGCATTGTCATTTGGGTTTTGTCACCCCCAAAGGCTCAAAAATAACCCTTTTTGAAAACATTGTGTACTGGAATTACTATATATTAAGGAACACTATGTTAAAACCACTAGCTGTCAATGCAGTTTTGATAGTGTCCTTAAGTTAAGATTAGGGACAAGTATTTAAAAATAAGGACTACTCTGAAAAGCTTTGGGGGAAAATAACAATTGAAGAGTGTTGTTAGAGCACTGGAATGCTTCAGTTTTCAGTGTCTTTAGTGGTTGTGAATAAATTTAAGTTAAAAGAGTCCATGACCATCCCCTATAACCAGTCACTGTTATCTAAAGGTTGAGACCTTCTGATTTATAGTGTACTTCTGTGTAAAAGAAAAAGAGGCAATCACTCTGTTATATGGGACTCCTGTGTGTCTATTTCAAGTTTGAAATGCTTGCTTTTAAATAGGAATTTAAATTTATCTATGCTTGTTTTGCTTTTTGACTTTGGAGTGTTAACGTGAAATGTCTTTGTCACAGTATATGATGCTCATTAAATTCATTCTCTACATATATATGATGATGCAGGTTTGGTATATTTAAAGTAGAATTTCCATTTCAGGATTGTGATGTATGATACACTCTCTTCTTGGGTTTCTAACCTTTTTGTCTTCAAAAGGAAGAATTTTCCCGCACTCTACCAACGTATCTCTCGCCTGGTACCTAATTTGCAAACTGTACGATGATTAGAATGTTACTACAAAGAACACAGTAATATCCTCTTACTGAGAAAGGCGTTTTTTTTGTGACTTACAGAAGTAGTATTAAAGATAGGAATATAAACCTTGGAGAATTTCCCTTCTATGTTAAAGAAGTAGAGAAAATGTAGGAAATATTAGCAAAGCCATAATATTTTTCCTTTGGGATATGTTCCTTCCTGTTTGCACCGCTCATTCAGGCCAAAAGACATTCCTTAGACTTTATTCCTGGCAAGAGAATTGAGGAAGTGGTGGTAGCTATGGCTGGCAGGGAAGCAGAAACTTGAAGGTATGTTTTTCAAAAGCAAATTTGTCAATGACAAATGGATTTTTCCAGCTTGAATATATGTACATTCTGGAGTTTTGATTACATATGTCAGTGGATAAAGTGCTACTATTCATTGAGGAATATTCAGTAGTTGCATTCATATTTGGATGTTCTAAATATACCTAAATTTCAGAGGGCTTATGTGGACAATACAGGATTGTATTAAAAAAGATTGTTTAGTAGGGAAATAGTTCGTGAATCTTCAAAGTTAGACTGCAACAGTTATCTAGGTTGCTGCAGAAAAGTAGCAAACGTCACATCAGAGATGATTATTGTGTGTATAAATATGCAATGCTTATATGTACAATATTGGTGCTATCCAAGTTTATTTCCGTTTCTTTATTTAGCTATACTGGGTCTTCACTGTGGCATGTGGGATCTTTTTAGTTGTGGCATGTGAACTTTAGGTTGCAGCATATGGGGTCTAGTTCCTTGACCAAAGATTGAACCTGGGCCCTCTGCATTGGGAGTGCACAGTCCTAGCCATTGGACCACCAGGGATGTCCCCCAGTTTATTTCTTATAAGTAGTTTACCTTTTTCAGACAAGGAATTATGTTTTTATGTGATTTTGAATTGTCCCATTGTGTAATATGTATACAGATTCTCAAATGGTAATTAAAACCTTGGGTTTTCTAGAAGTGTAACCTTGCATTGAAATCACATTATTAATACCTCATTTTAAAAAGTTCTCATGTTGAAAGAGAGGGAGTCAGTTAATCTCCTCTAGTTGGCTTTGCATTAATGATAAACTTTATATATCTACAGGATATCATTTATAGGATCTACTACATAGCAAGGCTCCCTAACATTTAATTTTTATTTCTTAAAAAGACATGTGTGAGGTAGCTGAGGTATTTTAATTTATTGAGGTTCAAAATGGTTAAGTGACCTGCCCAAGTTCACTCTGCTTGTTTGTGAGTGGCAGTGCCTGCTTTTGAATCCAGTTTTGCCTATTTCTGGCACGCTTCTTTATGTGATGATACAGTGCTTCCCAGTGGGATGATTTATGGACTTGTATAGTGATAACTTTTGGGTGGGGAGATGAGGGGGCAGAAATCTTAAACTGATGAGACTGAGGAAGTTAAACTTGAAGTAGTCAGAAAATGTTCAGAAATAGGTAGGAGAAGCCTTGTTTTCTACCAACAGCTGATAGAGAATAAATTACTTTCAATCTGAAATTATATGTGATGTTTTTCATGTTTTATAATAAGCATCAAATAACACCTGAAAAAGTGTTGAGTGGGGGAGGATGATAAATTTTGTTATATTTAATTTGTTGTAATCCTCAGTAAAGTGACATCTGATTAGGAAATCAAACTTCTTGTAAAATAAACTATGAAACAAAATGTTATCCAAAGCATCATTGGCATTTACCTCACTGGTAGTGTTCTACTGAAGGACAGTGGTAAATTGGTCTAAATCCAGGTAACATCTTGATGCTACTTTTGTGTTCTTTTTCTTCTATTTTTCATTTTTCTTCAGTACTTCATTTTTGTTATTATTTTATCTCTAATATCTTTATAGTTTCTAAAATTCTCCATTGAAAGTAAAACTGTTTTGATGATTTCTTTTTTGCTTTCATGCTACTGCTAATACAATGTAACTCTATATGCTAGGCACTGAAATAAAAGTGATTTAAAAAATTAGACTCATTTTATTCTCCCAACAACTCTGTGAGGTAGGTACTATTACTGTATCCTGTTGGCAGGTGAGAAAACAGAGGTGCAGAACAAAAAGGTAAAATTACCCAAGGACACATACCTAGGAAAGTGGTGGAGACTTGATGTGATACCCAGGTGAACTGATTAGAGTCTCATGTTCTAGCTCTACAGTACCATACTGCTGACTCTTGACACTAATGTGAATGGTTTCCTCATCTTGGCAGTGTATATATTTTAAGCCCTCTCTTTAATTGTGAAGTATGTTTGTTCTTCCTAATAGGAATTTTAGAAGTCAGCAGAGGATTGGACAAATTTCTGATCCTCAGGTTTCCTGGCTATAAAATGAGTAATCCTCTCTGCCATATTCTATTATGGGGATTAGATAACAGTACTTTTCTGAGTGCTTTCTGTATGCCAGACAATAGGCTAAGGGTTTCGCTGCCATGATAGGCCCCCAGATAATTGTAATGTTTTCAGTTACTGAGTACACTCTATATGTTATATACTTGATGTAGTATATTACTTATACATTTTAATCTTGTATAGGGGATATTGTACTCATTTTACAGAAAACTGAGGCTAAAGAAATTGAGTAATTTCCCCAACTATACCTTAGGGCCTTTGTATTTGCTTGCTGGTTCCTCTGTCTTGAGTGGTTGCTTATTTCTTCAGGACATTTTGCTCAAGTAATTAGTCTTTCAGTGAAATATTCCTTGGCTGTAGCGTGTGAAATATCTTTTGCCCCCAGCACTCTCTTTCGCCTTACTCTATTGTATTTCTCTGCTGTATTACAGTTTCTCTGTTGTATTACTCTGTTGTATTTCTTCATTATCAAACATAGTTTTATGTGGATTGTCTCTCCACCTTACCGTGTAAACTAAGTGAAGGCAAGGATATTTGTCTTGTGCGTTACCTTAACTCCAGCACCTAGAATAGTGCTTGGGACATAATAGGTTGTATAATATTTGTTGAGTGCATGCACTGTTTGGTATCCTGAGACTCACTAGACTTACTTGCAAGCTGACCCAGAATTAGCTGATTTAATCTTAATAGACAAGATAGGCATTTCCTGGAACAGAGAAGTGATAAGGATTGTGCTTGGACCTGTTTCTGGGTGGGAATGGGAAGGCAGCTGTGTCTCATGCTGTAATTTTTAGAAGTCTGTTCTCATGAATTGCCTTGAATTCCTGGAGGAGTATATGCCCTCGGGTCAGCTTCTAGGTTCTCTGAAGGCTTTTTATCTCTTAATAGAGGTC
Source organism: Madoqua kirkii (assembly GCA_006408675.1). Lineage (NCBI taxonomy): Eukaryota > Metazoa > Chordata > Mammalia > Artiodactyla > Bovidae > Madoqua > Madoqua kirkii. The sequence continues at coordinate 12,016 of SJYC01069249.1, forward strand.
ACTTTCCAGCTTCTTCTGACTATCTTAACTTTCAACCCCTCATTTTGCCTAATGATTTGTTCATTGACCATTTATAGTGTTTTTGTGATGTACACAGTATGGAGCTAGATAAGTTGGCTTTGTACAGGAGAATTCCTCACTTTGCCGTAATATGCACGTACATACATATGTGTGTAGGGTTAAGAAAACAAAACTGCCATGTACTGAAACTTTTAAGTTATTGTTTTAGTTACTATTTTCATAGCAAGTTAACATCAATATTTTGTAGTATCTTAGAATTCATAATTCTTTCTACTTATAAATTTTATTGTAATAATTATATACTTAGAACATGGTAGTAGTAATGCTGTACTGTGCTCCTGTATTTAAATGGTAGTTAATTTTTGAGAGAAACAAAATTGTATATTTAGATACTTCCACCTTAAGCTGATATTAGTGCAACCGGAGGTCAGGAGATACGAGTAAGAGGTAGACCTTAGGGATCCCTATGCATAGTGTACATTGGTCTTTAGTGGGGAAAAGTTACAAATAAAGAGGAGCAGAAGACCAAGAGTGGGCAGGAGGACCACTGACATAGGAGAAAATCTAGGAAGATGTGCCATAAAATCCATAAGCATATCAAATTTGAAAAGAATCCAAATGGTGTGTTCTCCCATCTGGGAGATGGCTTTAAAATTGTATACAATATTAAAACTGTTGTTCAACTATGTAAAGTTGAAATTATCTTTAAAGCTGATGTTTGTTCTTGTTCAGTCACTAAGTCATGTCGAACTCTTTGTGACCCTATGGACTTCACCATACCAAGCTTCCCTGTCCTTCACTATCTCCCAGAGTTTGCTCACACTTGTGTCCACTGAGTTGATGATGCCATCCAATGATGTTATCCTTTGTCGCCCTCTTCTGCTCCTGCCCTCAATATTTCACAGCATCAGGGTCTTTTCAAATGAGTCAGTCCTTCGCATCAGGTGGCCAAAGTATTGGAGTTTCAGCTTCAACATCAGTCCTTCCAATGAACACTCAGGACTGATCTCCTTTAGAATGGACTGGTTGGATCTCCTTGGAGACCAAGGGACTCTCAAGAGTCTTCTCCAACACCACAGTTCAAAAGCATCCAGTGTTTCTCATGATGTACTCTGCATATAAGTTAAATAAGCAGGGTGACAATATACAGCCTTGACGTACTCCTTTTCCTATTTGGAACCAGTCTGTTGTTCCATGTCCAGTTCTAACTGTTGCTTCCTAACCTGCATACAGATTTCTCAAGAAGCAGGTCAGGTGGTCTGGTATTCCCATCTCTTTCAGAATTTTCCACAGTTTATTGTGATCCACACAGTCAAAGGCTATGGCATAGTCAATAAAGCAGAAGTAGATGTTTTCCTGGAACTCTGTTGCTTTTTCGATGATCCAGTGGATGTGGGCAATTTGATCTCTGGTTCCTCTGCCTTTTCTAAAACCAGCTTGAATATCTGGAAGTTCACGGTTCATGTGTTGCTGAAGCCTAGCTTGGAGAATTTTGAGCATTACTTTATTAGCATATGAGATGAGTGCAATTGTGCACTAACCTGCATACAGATTTCTCAAGAGGCAGGTCAGGCGGTCTGGTATTCCCATCTCTTTTAGAATTTTCCACAGTTTATTGTGATCCACACAGTCAAAAGCTTTGGCATAGTCAATTAAGCAGAAATAGGTGTTTTCCTGAAACTCTCTTGCTTTTTCCATGATGCAGTGGATGTTGGCAATTTGATCTCTGGTTCCTCTGCCTTTTCTAAAACCAGCTTTTCTAAAACATCAGGAAGTTCATGGTTCACATATTGCTAAAGCCTGGCTTGGAGAATTTTGAGCATTGCTTTACTAGCATGTGAGATGAGTGCAATTGTGAGGTAGTTTGAGCATTCTTTGGCATTGCCTTTCTTTGGAATTGGAATGAAATAGTTGGACCATAAAGAAGGCTGAGCACCAAAGAATTGATGCTTTTGAACTGTGGTGTTGCAGAAGACTCTTGAGAGTCTCTTGGACTGCAAGGAGGTCCAACCATTCCATCCTAAAGGAAATCAGTCCTGAATATTCCTTTGAAGGACTGGTAGTGAAGCTGAAGCTCCAGTATTTTGGCCACCTGATGTGAAGAGCTAACTTATTAGAAAAGACCCTGATGCTGGGAAAGATTGAGGGCAGGAAGAGAAGGGGATGACAGAGGATAAGATTGTTGGATGGCATCATTTACTCAATGGACATGAGGTTAAGCGAGCTCCAGGAAATGATGAAGGACAGGGAAACCTGGTGAGCTGCAGACGTGCAGGCATGCTGCATTCAGCGGGGTTGCAAAGAGTCAGAAACAACTGAGTGACTGAAGATCAACATATATTTATGTGTATATTTAGAGTAGTTTTGGATTCATAGCAAAATTGACATAAACGTGTAGCGATTTCCCGTATTTGTCTGATTCCTACACATGAATAGTATCAATCATTATCACCATCCTGTTCCTGAATGTACATTTTTAACAGCTCCTGAACCTACACTGAAGCATCATTAATACTCAAAGTATATACTTAACATTACAGTTTAGTCTTGGTGTTGTAAATTCTATGGATTTAAATAAATGTGTAATGACATGTATTCCTTCAGTTAAGTTCAGTTGCTCAGTCGTGTCCGACTCTTTGTGACCCCAGAATTGCAGCACGCCAGGGCTCCCTGTCCATCACCAACTCCCGGAGTTCACCCAAACTTCTGTCCATCGAGGTGGTGATGCATCCAGCCATCTCATCCCCTGTCGATCACCAACTAGTGGAGGTCACCCAAGCTTATGCTCATTGAGTTGATAATGCCATCCAGCCATCTCATCCTCTGTTATCCCCTTCTCCTCCTGTCCCCAATCCCTCCCAGCATCACAGTCTTTTCCAATGAATCAACTCTTCTCATGAGGTGGCTAAAGTATTGCAGTTTCAGCTTTAGCATCATTCCTTCCAAAGAAAACCTAGGGCTGATCTTTAGAATGGGCTGGTTGGATCTCCTTGCAACCCAAGAGACTCTCAAGAGTCTTCCCCAATACCATAGTTCAAAAGCATCAATTCTTTGGCACTCACCTTTCTTCACAGTCCAACTCTCACATCCATACATGACCATAGGAAAAATCATATCCTTGACTAGGTGGACCTTTGTTGGCAAATAATGTCTCTGCTTTTCAATATGCTGTCTAGGTTGGTCATAACTTTCCTTCCAAGGAGTAAGTGTCTTTTAATTTCATGGCTACAATCACCATCTGCAGTGATTTTGGAGCCCCCAAAAATAAAGTCTGATACTCTTTCCACTGTTTCCCCATCTATTTGCCATGAAGTGATAGGACAAGATGCCATGATCTGCATATCTGAAGTTACTAATATTTCCCCTGGCAATCTTGATTCCAGCTTGTGCTTCTTCCAGCCCAGTGTTTCTCATGATGTACTCTGCATAGAAGTTAAGTAAGCAGGGTGACAATATACAGCCTTGATGGACTCTTTATCCTATTTGGAACCAGTCTGTTGTTCCATGTTCAGTTCTAACTGTTGCTTCCTGACCTGCATACAGGTTTCTCATGAAGCAGGTCAGGTGGTTTGGTATTCTCATCTCTTTCAGAATTTTCCAGTTTATTGTGATCCACACAGTCAAAGGCTTTGGCATAGTCAATAAAGCAGAAATAGGTGTTTTTCTCGAACTGTCTTGCTTTTTCAATGATCCAGCAGATGTTGGTAATTTAATCTCTGGTTCCTCTGCCTTTTCTAAAACCAGCTTGAACATCTGGAAGTTCATGGTTCATGTATTGCTGAAGCCCGGGTTGGGGAATTCTGAGCACTGCTTTACTAGCGTGTGAGATGAGTGCAATTGTGCCATAGTTTGAGCATTTTTTGGCATTGCCTTTCTTTGGAATTGGAATGAAAACTGAACTTTTCCAGTCCTGTGACCACTGCTCAATTTTCCACATTTGCTGGCATATTTAGTGCAGCACTTTCACAGCATCATCTTTCAGGATTTGAAATAGCTCAACTGGAATTCCATCACCTCCACTAGCTTTGTTTGTAGTTATGTTTTCTAAGGCCCGCTTGACTTCACATTCCAGGATGTCTGGCTCTAGGTGAATGATCACACCATCATGATTATCTGAGTCGTGAAGACCTTTTTTGCACAATTCTTCTGTGTATTCTTGCCAGCTCTGCTTAATATATTCTGCTTCTATTAGGTCCACACCATTTCTGTCCTTTATCGAGCCCATCTTTGCATGAAATCGTTCTCTTGGTATCTCTAATTTTCTTGAAGAGATCTCTAGTCTTTCCCATTCAGTGGTTTTCCTCTATTTCAGCACTTGCATACCTGGGATAAATCCTGCAAGGTTGTGACATGCAATTATTTTTATCTGTTATTGAATCGGATTTGTCTTTGCTTTGTTGAAGATTTTTATGTCTATATTCATGAAAGGTATAGACCTGTAGGTCTTGTTTCTGGTGGTGTTTCTGTCTGGTTTTATCTTTAGGGTAATGATTGCTTCACAGAATGAGTTAGAGAGTATTCCCTCTGCTTCTGTGCCCTGAAAGAGATTGTCCAGATTTGGAAGTTCTTCTATAATATTAATACTTGATAGAATTCACCAGTGAACCTACCTAGTTCTGGTGCTGTTTTGGATATTTGTTAACTATCATTTAATTTCTTATATAAATATAGACCTATTCAGGTTGTCTTTTCATTTCTTCATGTGTAAACTATGGAAAATTGTGTCTTTCAAAAAATAGGTTCATTTAAGCTAAGTTATCAAGTTTCTGGACATAGAGATTCATAGTATCCCTTTATTATCCTTTTAATATTCATTATACTTGGACAAGGCAATGGCACCCCACTCCAGTACTCTTGCCTGGAAAATCCCATGGATGGAGGAGCCTGGAAGGCTGCAGTCCATGGGGTCGCTAAGGGTCAGACACGACTGAGCGACTTCCCTTTCACTTTTCACTTAAAATAGGTTCATTTAAGCTAAGTTATCAAGTTTCTGGACATAGAGATTCATAGTATCCCTTTATTATCCTTTTAATATTCATTATACTTGGACAAGGCAATGGCACCCCGCTCCAGTACTCTTGCCTGGAAAATCCCATGGATGGAGGAGCCTGGAAGGCTGCAGTCCATGGGGTCGCTAAGGGTCAGACACGACTGAGCGACTTCCCTTTCACTTTTCACTTCCATGCATTGGAGAAGGAAAGGCAACCCACTCCAGTGTTCTTGCCTAGAGAATCCCAGGGACAGGGGAGCCTGGTGGGCTGCCGTCTATGGGGTTGCACAGAGTCGGACACGACTAAAGTGACTTAGCAGCAGCAGCATACTTACAGTAATGTACAATCTTTTATTTCTGATGTTAGTAATTTGTGTCTTTTCATTTCTCACTCTCTCTCTCTCTTTTTAAGTTAGCCTGGCTTGAGAGTGATCAATTTTATTGATTCTCTCAAAGAACCAGCCCTTGGATTTGTTGATTTTCTCCACTGATTTCCTGTTTATAATTCATTGGCCTCTACTCAAATGTTTCTATTTTTTTTTCTTCTTAATTTCAGCTTAATTTGCTATTCTTTTCCTAGTTTCCTAAAATGAAAACATGTTTATTACAATTTTTTTTCTTTTCTAATGTATGGATTCAACTATAAATTTCCCTCCAAACACTGCTTTTATTGTATCCTATAAATTTTGATAAACTGTATATTCCTTTTTGTTCAAAATATTTTTCAACTTCTCTTAAAATTTCTCCTTTGACTCATTGGTTGCTTAAAAGTGTATTGTTTAATCTCCATGTATTTTAAAATTTTCTAGTTGTCTTTCTGTTCTTGATTTCTAGTA
>SJYC01069251.1:0-41781 GCA_006408675.1 Madoqua kirkii
TAAAGTTTTATCAATTTGATTTGTATATTTGAAGAACCAACTTTTAGTTTCATTTCATTACTATTTTCTATTGTTTTCTTCATTTCTATTTATTTCTGCTCTGATCTTTTTGATTTATTTCCTTTTGCTAACTTTGGATTTTGTTTTATCTACTTTCTCTAGTTCCTTTAGGTGTAAGGTTAGGTTGAGATTTTTATTGTTTTCTGAGATAAGATTATATTGGTATTAACTTCCCTCTTGGAATTGCTTCCACTGCATCCATAGGTTATGCTTTCATCTTCATTTGCCTCCGAGTATTTTTTTAAAATTTCTTCTTTGATTTTTACAGTGATCTATTGCTTCTTTAGTAACATGTTACTTACCCTCAGTGTGTTTTGGATTTTTCCAGGTTTTTTTGTTGTTGTTGTTGTTTGTTTGTAGTTTATTTCTTATAGTGTTGTGATCAGAAATGCTTTGATATGGTTTCTATGTTCTTAAATTTACCAAGGGTTATTTTGTGGTCCACTATGTGGTTAATCCTGGAGAAAGTTCCACATGTACATGAGAAAATATGTATTCCGCTGTTCTTAGATGGGGTACTTAATAAATATCAATTACATCCACCTGGTCTAATGTATGATTTAAAGCCTTTATTTCCTTACTGATTCTGTCTGTATGATCTGTCCATTGATGTAAATGGAATGCTGAAGTCTCCTACTATTGTATTACTGTTGATTTCTCCATTTATGGAAGTTGGTATTCACCCTAGATATTGAAGTGCTCCCATGTTGGCTGCAAGTGTACTTATAATTGTTATATCTTCTTATTGAATTGGTCCCTTGAACTTCATGCAGTCTCCTTTATCTCAAGTAACAGTCTTTATTTAGCCTCTACTTTTGAAAGATAGTTTTGCAGATAATAATATTCTAGGTTGATGCTTCTTTTCTTTTAAGGTCTAAAATTTGCATTCCACTTTCATCTTTCTGGTGTATTTTCCAAGGAGAAATTTAATATAATTCTTATCTTTTTTCCTTTATAAGTATTTTTTTCCTGTTTAGAGATATGTTTTTTTTCATTATTCTTTGGTTTTGGCAGTTTTCCTCTTTGGTGTTCTCTGAGCTTTTTAAATCTGTGGTTTTCTGTCTGCCATTAACTTGGGAGAAATTCTCAATCACAATTTTTCAAATATTTCTTCTGTTTCTTTCTTCTCTTTATGGTATATTACACACATTTGAAACTTTTTGTTGACATCCCAAAGGGCTCAAATATTTGAATATTTTATTTTTTCTTTCTTAGTTTTTGTTCTTTTTGCTTTTTAATTTTTTGTTGTTCCTCTTCCTATGTCTTCACGTTCAGAGATTCTTTCCATACCATGTGCAAGTCTACTAATAAACTGGCTAAAATCATTCTTTATTTCTATTACAGCTCTTTGGCTATCTAGCATTTCTTTTTGGTTATCTTTTTAGGATTTTTGTCAGTTTGCTTATATTGTCCATCTGTTCCTGAATGATGTCTACCTCATCCATTAGAGCTTTTAGCATATCAACCATGGCTGTTTGAAATCACAAGTCTGAAGAATCTCGGGGACGGGGGAGCCTGGTGGGCTGCTGTCTACAGGGTCACACATAGTCGGACATGACTGAAGTGACACAGCAGCAGCAGCAGCAGCAGCAAGCTTTAGCTGGGCATCCCTGGTAGCTGACTGCAATGCAGGAGAGCCCACTCAATTCTCAGTTCAGGAAGTTCCCCTGGAGATGGATAGACTACCTGCTCCAGCATTCATGGGCTTCCCAGGTGGCTCAGATGGCTCCAGGATTCTTGCCTGGAGCATCCTCATAGACAGAGGAGCCTGGCAGGCTACAGTCCTTGGTGTTGCAAAGATTTGGACACGAGAGGGCAACTAAGCACAGTATAGTGCACAGGTCTTGGTTAGAACATGTGGGATCTAGTTCCCTGACCAGGAATCAAATCCAGGACCCTTTGGATTGGGACATGGAGTTTTACCCACTGGAACACCAAAGAAGTGTCTATAGTGTTTCTGATTCTGCTATTGCTCTATCTCTTTCAGTTGTGTGTGCATGTGTGTGTGTTTCCTTTTAGTATGCTATACATTTTTTCTAACGTCATACATGATATGCAGGTAAAAGGAACTGCTATAAATGAGTCTTTGGTAATGTGGTGGCAAGATATGAAGGAGGGGAAACACTCTAAAGTCCTATCAAAAGTATCAGTTTTTTAATGGGCCTGTGTCTCTGGACTCTGAATTTCACAAGTATTTCTCAGTTGGTTTTTTTTTTTAGGTTTGTTTTTATTTCTCCCCCTACAAGTGGGAAATAATAACTAATTTTGTATTTCTCTTCATCCAGCTCAGTGAGACTCTGATAATCCCCCTTTGGATAAGCCTGTAGTTGACTCATTTCTTCTGAATGCCAGACTTGCCAAGAACAGTATGCTGGTATATTCTACAGTGGTTCCTTTTTTCACTCCCCATACTAGAAGCATGCCAAGATTATTATTATTATTATTATTTTTAATGAGAGAACTTGGTCAAGCTCCAGAAGATAAAAAGCACAATAATGTGTAGTCCCTCTTATAACTGGATCCCCCTGACATTTTAAAATTTCGTATATGTCCATGCTGGACCTTCAGCAGATCATCAATTACAGTTTAGATTTTTCTACTTGGGCATGAATCCTCATGGTAGTTTCCACTCATTAGTTGATTATCTGGTAAGTCATGACTTTCTGTATTCACTTGTCTTTTTCTACAGTCATGGGAGTGGCAATATGACCTAAGTCCTTACCTCTTTTACAGATCCAAAGTGTTGTGATTTTTCCATTGTTTACCTTTTTTTATAACCTGTTACAATGGACTGGTAACTTCTAAGTATCTTCTTTATATGCAGAAGTGGAAACAAAGCAAAAACTTTATATCATTTTAAAATTAAATTTCTTATTCCAGTCAAGAGATGCCTAGAGGAATGGGTGGTTTGGCCTTGGAGTACAAAATGAATCAGGGAAAAGCCTAACAGAGTTTCCCCAAGAGAATGCACTGGTCATAGCAAACACCCTCTTCCAAGAACATAAGAGATGACTCTATACATGAACCTCACCAGATGGTCAATACCAAAATCAGATTGATTATATTCTTTGTAGCCAAATATGGAGACACTCTATACAGCCAGTAGAAACAAAACCAGGACTGTGGTTCAAAAAATGAACTCCTTATTGCAAAATTCAGACCTCAATTGAAGAAAGCAGGGAAAACCACTAGACCCTTCAACGACCTAAATCAAATAACTTACAATTATACAATGGAAGTGACAAATATATTCAAGGGATTATATTTGATAGAGTACCTGAAGAACTATGGATGGAGGTTTGTAACATTGTAGAGGGGATGGTGATCAAAACCATCCCCATGAAGAAGAAATGCAAAATGGCAAAATGGTTGAGGAGGTCCTACAAATAGCTGGGAAAAGAAGAGAAACAAAAGGCAAAGGAGAAAAGGAAAAATTTTCCAAGAGAGGCTTCAGCAGTATGTGAACTGAGAACTTTAAGATGTTCAAACTGAATTGAGAAAAGGCAAAGAAACCAGCGATTGAATTGCCAACATCCATTGGATCATTGAAAAATCAAGATAATTCCAGAAAAAAGAACTACTTCTGTTTCATTGACTGTGCTAAAGCCTTTGACTGTGTGGATCACAATGAACTGGAAAATTATTAAAGAGATGGGAATACCAGACCACCTAACCTGTGTCCTGAGAAAGTTGTATACAGAAGAAGAAGAAAGAATTAGAAACAGACATGGAATAACAGACTGCTTTCAAACTGGGAAAGGAGTACATCAAGGCTGTATATTGTCACTTTGCTTATTTAAGCTACATGCAAAGTACATCATGTGAAGTGCTGGACTGAATGAAGCACAAGCTGGAATCAAGATTGTAGGGAGACATATCAGTAAGTTCAGATATGTACATGATGAAAGTCTTATGGCAGAAAGTGAAGAGAAGCTAAAGAGTTTCTTGATGAAAGTGAAACAGGAGAGTGAAAAAGCTGGCTTAAAACTCAACATTCAAAACAACAAAGATCATGGCAGCCAGTTTCATCAATCATAGCAAATAGATAGGGATACAGTGGAAAAAGTGACAGATTTTATTTTCTTTGGCTCCAAAATCACTGCAGATGGTGACTGCAGCCATGATATTAAAAGATGCTTGCTCCTTGGAAGAAAAGCTATGACAAACCTAGACAGCATATTAAAAAGCAGAGACATCACTTTTCTGACAAAGGTCCATCTAGTCAAAGCTATGGTTTTTCCAGTTGTCATGTCTGAATGAGAGTTGGACCATAAAGAAAGCTGAGCACCAAAGAATTGATGCTTTTGAACTGTGGTGTTGGAGAAGACTCTTGAGCATCCCTTGGACTGCAAGGAGATCCAACCAGTCCATCCTAAAGGAGATTGATCCTGAATGTTCATTGGAAGGACTGAAGCTGAACCTCCAATCCTTTACCCACCTAGTGTGAAGAACTGACTCATTGGAAAAGACCCTGATGATAGGAAAGATTAAGGACAGGAGGAGAAGGGGACAACAGAGGATGAGATGGCATCACCGACTTGATAGACATGAGTTTCAGCAAGCTCCAGCAGTTGGTGATAGACAGGGAAGCCTGGTGCGCTACAGTCCATGGGGTGGCAAAGAGCTGGACACAACTGAGCAACTGAATTGTCTGAAAGTTAACTTAAGTGAACAGAAGACAAACAGTTTCAGCCACATCCATATGGTGCTTGGAATATAAATAAATGCAACCTGGTAGAGAGCAAAGAAAAAGACACACCTTGAATACCAAAAAGGTAGTGTTAAATATTTATATGTGGTTTTGAATATCCCGCTTCTTCATGTTCAAACCATATGTGATTAATATTAATTCCTTCTGAGCCTTGGTTTCTTCCTTAAAATAATGGAGGAAATAATGCATATTTCACACTTTTATTATCACAATACAAAGTAAGTGAAATATTTTCAAGTGCTCCATATTGAGCACACAAAAAATTTTATTATTAGTCTTTTGTATCTCCCTTCCTTCCCAATACAAATATTCCTCCTGTATATGCATACACCTACAACTGTCTTTGCCTTATTATTAGAAAATTTTAGCTGTTTTTTTTTTGTGCTAGATTGAAACATTTTTATTCATCAGAAATTATTTTGGAAGTAAGATATAATTACTCACACTGCCCTTTGGGCTGATGAATCTGAAAGGCTAGCCCTGAACCACCATATGGGCTGTGCATGGAGGGGCCTGTTGGAACCATGCATTTAAGTCCATTTCATTCTGAGAACAATTAGATGAAACCATCCAATTCTTCCAGGAGCTTTGAAATGATCACCTGTTGGACCCAGACTCTGGGTAAATTGCTTTCATTTGAATATAATTTGGAATTTGTTCAACTAATCACAGTCTGTTAATTGCATTTTGGAGGAAGAAAGATATTGAATAAAGTGACTGGTTCTTGTTAGATTTGTGCCAGTCATGGGATTCACTGTGTGGCTACAGCATTCTGCCTTGTTAATCTCAATAAAAGGTGGACTTTGCAAGCTGTAATAATTAAATCACCCTTTGCAAAACAAAGTAAGTTCCACACTACACATTTTATGCTGCTATATTATATTATCTATCTATCTATCTATCTTATACATATTATATATCCTTACTTACATTAACCATCTTCTTTATCTAAAATGCCAGATAACAATAGTCTAATGTACTTTAATTATCCAGAGTCATTTATCCGTCGTGCTTTTTCACCTTGGCAAGAGAGGGCATTTTGAATATGAAGATGATATCATGCTCCACTTTTCTCCCAATAAATTTTTGTTTTGAGTCTGAAGCAGTGGAAAGTTCATGATCTTTAGTTATTCCAAGCAGAGTTTGAATACCAAAGTTGTGCCAACTTTCTAGTTGAGTAAACATGGTAAAAAATATACTATATTTCTAAGCCTCTCTCTGAAATAAGCAGTTTGTATTTCAGAGATATCATGGGATAAACCTTGAAAACTAATCCCACAGTGAGCAGTTAAGGTGCAGTTTTATCAAGTAGAAGCAGTAGTGGTGATAAAGTTATGGTTATATCACAATTTTATTTAAGTGAACGAAATTCTACCCCGAGTCTGATTTTCTTTTTCCCTCTCAATGATCAGTATTGATTAGTCTATTTACTTGTCTGGACCTTTAAATAAATAATATAATTTTATTAAGTACTCAAATTTGTTATTAAAAATATAAGTGATTATTTTCTTCAAGTAGATTATACTATACTTTATATGATATGAATAATATACTTTGGTACCAACAAAATTGAATTACTTAGTAGTTCTGATTTTGTTCTTATAAAGACTAGATGACTAGAAAACTTGTAAGATACAATAACAAAAAATAAAGCAGAAATTATCTGCAGTTATCTTCAAGGGGCTTCCCTTATGGCTCAGCTAGTAAAGCTGTTAAAGAATCCACCTGCCATGCAGGAGACCTGGGTTTGATCCCTGGGTTGGGAAGATTCTGTTGGAGAAGGGAAAGGCTACCTATTCCAGTGTTCTGACCTGGAGAATCCCATGGACTGTATAGTCCATGGGGTCACAAAGAGTTGGACACGACTGAGTGACTTTCACTTCATCTGCAATTCCAAAATTAAAAGCTTGTTGGAAAGCATTTTTCCTTATTTTTTAAGAAATACATTATAGCTGAATTCTACAAGTGTTCACAGATCTCATATCCTAAAGAGAGGAGCTAGATTCATCAACACAACTCAGAATAAGTGATAAACACCTACATATTATGAGAAATGTCTGCTGTGTCACCTCTAAACGAGGTGACCAAATTTATGCAGATTCTCTAGCCCATCCATCAGGTATTTCCAAGCTACATACCAAACAGCTAAAGTTCCATTGTAATGAAAAAGAGAAGAGGATATCTTGAATGGATTTCAAGAGTTGAAGGCATTGCAATGTTTCTGCCAGTGCAACCATTGTACGCTAAACTTAATTCCTGAAAAGAAAAAAAAAGAATATTTTAATCACTGGACAGCTATGTGACATGCCAAAGATAGCATCCAGTTAGCATGAAAAAAGAGGTGGCATAGCAAGTTGAATGCAGTGTCTGAGGAAAGTCAAAGACCTTTCAAATTGAGCCTTAATGGGTCTAGCTCATTAATAACCCAGTTGTATAATCAATAACACATACATACCACACATGACTCAAATTGCTGTTTTCATATAACATTTGTTGCATTTTTTTCACAAATATTCTTAAATCCTGTATTTGTTATACACTGATTTCTTTTTTACTTTTTTTTTTTTACTATTTCAGTTAAGATATGCGTGAACAACTTCATGCATAACAATTATGCAGCATTTCTGGTTATCTCCTACCCATGAATTAGTAGGTCCAGATCTGTGACCACTGTTAAAGATCTAGGTACATATTGACAACCTGCTCTCTATAAAGGTTATAGTAATTGGAAGCCTCATTAGGTTATAGTAACAGGAGGTTCCAGCAGCCACCACATCATGGAAAGCCCTCTGTAATAAGTAGGGAAAAAAAAAAAAAGCTCATTTTGTAAATTAAAAAGACTGACCTTTTTCATGTATTTATTTGGTATTTAATTTTTTTCTTGACAATTACCTGCTTGGACTCTTTGCCCATTTTTCTAAGGGAATCTTAGTGAGTTTTAAAATTTATTTCTAAGAGCTTTTTGTATATGAAAATTATCAACCTTTTCTACTGTATTCATAGCAATAATTTTCTCCCCTTTGCTATGTCCTTTTTTAGATATGTTTGCTTGATACTTTTCCATAAATTTGACTGAATTTTTTAAAAAATATTAATTCAGTACAAGAATGGGCCAATGAGTATACTAATTCACATCCATAATTTGTTTACTTTAAAATAAACACACACAAACGTACACAAATAGACTGCTACTTTACATGAAAAGAAAAAAAGTTAATTTGGGAAGAGCAGAGAATTGCAATTCACAACGATCAAACTGAAGCAAACTATAACCGAGTCTGGAGAACATAGGAGAGGGGCTTGCATTTATAAAAGAAAAAAAGCAAGTTTGAAGGGCTGTTTCAGAGTCCAGGATGACAACAATTTTTCATTGGCTGGACTGTTGCTGAGCAAAGAAAAATTCTTCCTTCCTGTTCAATTCAGTTGCTGAATTGTGTCCGACTCTTTGTGACCCCATGAATCGCAGCACTCAGGCCTCCCTGTCCATCACCAACTCCCAGAGTTCACTCAGACTCATGTCCATCGAGTCAGTGATGCCATCCAGCCATCTCATCCTCTGTGGTCTCCTTCTCCTCCTGCTCCCAATCCCTCCCAGCATCAGAGTCTTTTCCAATGAATCAACTCTTGGCATGAGGTGGCCAAAGTACTGGAGTTTCAGCTCTAGCATCATTCCTTCCAAAGAAATCCCAGGGCTGATCTCCTTGAGAATGGACTGGTTGGATCTCCTTGCAGTGCAAGGGACTCTCCAGAGTCTTCTCCAACACCACACTTCCAAAGCATCAATTCTTCGTTGCTCAGCCTTCTTCACAGTCCAACTCTCACATTCATACATGATCACAGGAAAAACCATAGCCTTGACTAGACGGACCTTAGTCGGCAAAGTTATGTCTCTGCTTTTGAATATGCTATCTAGGTTGGCCATAACATTCCTTCCAAGGAGTAAGCATCTTTTAATTTCATGGCTGCAATCACCCTCTGCAGTGATTTTGGAGCCCAGAAAAATAAAGTCAGCCACTGTTTCCACAGTTTCCCCATCTATTTCCCATGAAGTGATGGGACCGGATGCCATGATCTTCGTTTTCTGAATGTTGAGCTTTAAGCCAACTTTTTCACTCTCCTCTTTCACAGGAGTAAGCATCTTTTAATTTCATGGCTGCAATCACCCTCTGCAGTGATTTTGGAGCCCAGAAAAATAAAGTCAGCCACTGTTTCCACAGTTTCCCCATCTATTTCCCATGAAGTGATGGGACCGGATGCCATGATCTTCGTTTTCTGAATGTTGAGCTTTCAGCAAGCTTTTTCACTCTCCTCTTTCACTTTCATCTAGAGGCTTTTTAGTTCCTCTTCACTTTCTGCCATAAGGGTGGTGTCATCTGCGTATCTGAGATGATTGATATTTCTCCTGGCAATCTTGATTCCAGCTTGTGTTTCTTCCAGTCCAGTGTTTCTCATGATGTACTCTGCATCGAAGTTAAATTAGCAGCAGGGATCTAAATGGTGGTGCCTAAGAGCTCCTCCTTCAGGGCTTCCAGACTCTATTTTGAAAGAAGTTTCTTTATGTTTACAGTTTTCCCTTTATTTATTGTAAAGTAATTAGCCTCCAATTTAAATAAATAAATTTAAATTTAAATAAATGAATATAGTTTTCCCTTTTGATCAAGATGTTTCCTCAGAAGCACTGCTGATCAAGACTCTAATTTGTCATATTTAATGGTTTCATCTTTTGATGTTAGAAAAAACCTTTTCTGATTGTCGTGTCCCATATCCCCACATTGGAGGGAAGGTGCGCAGAGTGTAACCAGGAAGGACATATTTGCATAACATGAAAGGGTAGGGGGAGATAACTCTCGGGAATTTTCCACCAGAGATCAGCGTTAGAGATTATCATTCTTTTTAGTGTATTACTTCTGCAAAGATTTAAAAGCCAGCAGGCACAAGCCTCCAAGTTCTTCCATTATTTAGCAGAATAATGACCCTAGTTTTTGTAATAACAAAAAAGCAGGAGCTAAGCCTGAAACTAACCAGCTAAAGAGGTCAAAGGATCATGAATTTTCAGGTAATGATTTGCAAATGTGCAACAACATATGAGAACACCTCTTCATATCAACCTAATTATATCTGCAACATCCATAGTCTTGAGGGTTATCATTTGGGATTAAAGAGAAGACTAAGGGATCTCTGATATCATGAACAGACTGACTTTTTTGCAATAACTCCAACAATCAGAAAGATTTTCCCCTTTTTCAGGAGACTGGACCAAGAAAGAGAGAGTGGAGATAACAGCAAGAAAAAGTTATGCAAACCTGGTTTGGGCATCTTAGGAAAGCTATCTATTGGGTGCTGTCTGCTTCAGTTCCTGGAAAGGTTTCTTTCAGGTTGCCAGATTGTGTGTGGGTCCAGTCAGGGCTTATTGTTCTCTTAGA
Organism: Madoqua kirkii; assembly: GCA_006408675.1. Taxonomy (NCBI): domain Eukaryota; kingdom Metazoa; phylum Chordata; class Mammalia; order Artiodactyla; family Bovidae; genus Madoqua; species Madoqua kirkii. Next base: position 10,195 of record SJYC01069251.1, read on the forward strand.
GGTGATGATGAATCCAAGAGTCTGTTCCTTGAAGTATTATAGCACAAGGGTTACTTAACTGTACCTGATAGGAGCCTTTCCAGTGAGGTTAAGGAAAGATTTTAAGGTCTTCATCTCACAGACAGGCACAGTGAAAAGACTGCTCTTCTGAAACATGTGTATTTTCAACAGAAACAATTATGCCTGTATGATATTGAAATGAAAGGAGGCAAGAGCTAAATATATCAGGCATCATGGGATTATCTCAAAACTGGGGGGATTTATGAGTTCCAAAAGGTGTATACGTGCGATTTAGAAGGACTAATGACAGTCCTTTGGACAGGGTATTTGAAAGTTTTCTACAGTTTTGTCAATAGAGGTTTAATAACATCGTTAGTGCTTTCAATTATCTCTAAGGATCGAAGATGTTAAGCACAGTGAAAGTGCTGAAAACGAGCTAAACAGCACAGACTTGTGGAATCACTTGACTGGTGAAGTGAATCTCCCAGTCACAACGAAGTTTAAGGGAAATTTCCAAGTGGAGACAGCCTTTTCTGGTAGTATTTTAGTCACTGTAATAGTGGTAGCCTGTCTATGAGAAAAAGCTTCAATCTACTGAGAAAATATATAAATCCTTTCCTTACCAAGGCATATTTATATGAATGAGATGAGGGTAGTTTTATAAAATCCAATAGCCAAACCTCAAATGGCCCATTTCTGAGCTGCACTTCAGGACGGTGGGGCAAACAAACTGGGCACTCTTTGTGACCTTGGTAACATCTACACAGTACTGAAGACCAGTGGTTTAATGAATATGCAGTGGGCAATGATGAAAATTTTAGAGTCTTTGGCAAAACTGGATCATTATTTAGCCCAAGCCAGAGTTCCTTTTATCAAAACAATAGTTATGAAATTTCCAGTTTTGTTTTCCCTTTTCTGAAGCCAATGGCTGGACATTTCTAGTTCTAAATTATCATTTGGGGGAACATCCCTCTGGATCACAACAGAGGTTGAATTGTTGGTTCCTTGAGAGTAACATTTGGCAGAAATTTAGCAGGGTGGTTTCCTTAACCCTGTAGGGAATGAAATTTGGAATTTCCAGGGAACTTGGTAATGGCCACAGCAGCTGGCAAGAGTATAGAATCTAATAATTCCTGGACATGTTTTCCACAGGAAATGAGGAGACCTCTATAATATTCCAAAGTCTTGAGCTACTCCAAGGATTCCTATTGTCAGTAGAGATATTTGCATTTTTGCCCTTTGCTAATGTAGGCCTTGTTAAGAGTGTCCTATTGAGCTGAGGTAGCTGAGAGCATGGGTTTTGCCTCATTGACTTCAAAAGGATTTGCAGTAGCTTACCCAGCATAGTGGGCCTTCCCTTATGGCTCAGAGGTTAAAGCGTCTGCCTGCAAGGTGGGAGACCTGGGTTCAATCCCTGGGTCAGGAAGATCCTCTGGAGAAGGAAATGACAACCCACTCCAGTATTCTTGCCTGGAGAATCCCATGGACAGAGAAGCCTAGTAGGTTACAGTCCACGGGGTCGCAAAGAGTCAGACACGACTGAGCGACTTCACTTTCACTTTTATCCAGCATAGTATTGACTTTTATTTTCCTCTAAATATCTTTTAAATAAGAACAATCAGTAAATAATAATAAAATCAGCATTAATTAAAGTAATTTCCTATAAGTCATCAAGTCTGGAGGTGATCTGTAGACGACTAACTGAAAGGTGTTGAGTATGATGGGATTCAGGAGAGCTTCAACTGCATGAGGTAAAAGATGCTTAGAAGGAATCCCATGACTTTGTTCCAGGATCTTGGCTAAAAGGGCAGTAGAAAGAAAGGCTTTGAGGGAAGTAGGTTATGTTTGTGTTACAGGGTCTAGCTGTTGGCTATAATACTCTATGGGTCAATGTTGTTGCTATGCTTTCTGGCAACTACACACGGGACATTTTCTTCCTTTTCAAATATAAAGAAAGAAAAAAGTAAAGTTGACAATTGAGATATTAAGGGCAGAAAAATTTATCTAGTGTTCCATTAGGGTTTCAACAGCTGTGTCATCCTGATCTTCCCAAATGATAGGCTCAGGTCTATTGGTTTTACTAAAACAAACAGGTATTGGGTCATAAGAGGGCTATTTGAAAAATAATTTTGGCAGTAGCCAGCTGGCCTAAGAAAAATTCTGTTGTTGCTCAGTCTCCCAGTCATGTCCAACTATTTGTGACTCATAAACTGCAGCACCCCAGGCCTCCCTCCCTTACTATCTTCCGAAGTTTGTCCAAGTTCATGTCCATGGCATTGGTGATGGCATCCAGCCATATCATCCTCTGAAGCCCTCTTCTCCTTCTGCCCTCAATCTTTCCCAGCATCAGGGATTTTTCCAATGAGTCTGTTTGCATCAGGTGACCAGGATACTGGAGCTGCAGCTTGAGCATCAGTCCTTCCAGTGAGTATCCAGGGTTGATTTCCCTTACGATTGACTGGTTTGATCTCCTTGCTGTCCAAGGGACAAGAGTCTTGTCCAGCACCACAGTTTGAAGATATCAGTTCTTTGGTATTCTGCCTTTATGGTCCAGCTCTCAGAACTGTAAGTGACAGATGGGAAGACCATAGCCTTGACTATATGGACCTTTGTCAGCAGAGTAATGTCTCTGCTTTTCAACACGCTGCCTAAGTTTGTCATAGGTTTTCTGCTGAGAAGCAATCATCTTCTGATTTCATGGCTGCAGTTACCATGCACAGAGACTTTAGAACCCAAGAAGGGGAAATCTGTCACTACTTCCACCATTTCCTCTATTTGCCATCCAGTAATGAGTCCAGATGCCATGATCTTAGTTTTTTTAATATTCAGTTTTAAGCTGGCTCTTTCACTCTCTTTCTTCACCCTCATCAAGGGGCTCTTTAGTTCCTCTTTGCTTTCTGCCATTGAAGTGATATCATCCACATATCTGAGGTCGTTGGTATTTCTCCTGCCTGTCTTGATTTCAGCTTATAATTCATCCAGTCTGGAATTTTTCATGATGCAGCATATAGATTAAATAAACAGGGTGACAACAGACAGCTCTGTGATACTTCTTTCCCAATCCTGAACCAATCAGTATTTCCATACAGGTTTCTAATTGTTGCTTCTTGCCTCACATTCAGATTTAAGAAAAATATGAATTGATGCTGAATTTTGGATTTGGAGTTCAGAATGCAACAAAGCTTATTTGGATCTACATGTAGCAATTGTTCTGAAATCAGGTGTCCAAAATATCACACCTGAGTGAGAAAACTGCAATTTATTTTAAGATTTTGTGTCCCTTCAAGGCTAAACATTTTCTTTTCTTATAACTTAGAATTTTTTAATTACAATTTCATGCTTTCACTGGTGTATTCTGTCTCCCCAAGAAAAGACTTAAAAAGGGGAACAAAGAAGCAAATTATAAGGTGGTCTCCTTGCAGGCAAAATAGGATTATGGCAGAGATGAGTGGAGGGAAAGGGAGGCCCCCTGAGCTTTATAAACCTGTTATGGCTTTGAAGCCTTGAAACTCATCCGATAGGGACAAATGTTGGCATCCTTAAAATTAGCCCAAATGTTGCCACAGAAGAAACAAATAAATTTTCCTGAAGTCATTTGATTCACTTTGTTGGGCATTTCAGGTGCTCCATCAGATTCTAGAACTGTCTTCCCCTTTGGAGAGAAACATTCCAGCATGATATTTCTTACAGATATATAAGCCCAATAAATGAATAGGGGTGGAGGAACAAAGGAGAAAAGGGTGAGTATCTCTTGGCCTAAAGAGAGAGAATAAATTCAGAAATAGGAGTTTGTTGAGGTTATTATTAGAGACTCCCACTCTTTGAACTGTTTTACTACTTCCAGGCACTGGCTGTTTAGTGACAGTGAGGTTGAGCACTAAGAGTGTAACTCCAGTGTCTATAAAGACAGAATCATTCCCAATCTGGAGAGTAATTAATGTTTCTCTAAGATGTATGAGAAAAACAATGGGGGAAAACCATTCCAGCTCCTCAGAAACCCATAACTGGGAGTTATGAGGATTTGGGGAAGGCTAATCAGAGAGCTGAAGTTGCCTACAAAACTAAAGCTTATAACAATTTTCTTCCAATGTCATGGCTTTTGCAAAAATGACAATACCAGGAGAGGTTTTGTATGGTTTAAGGGCTTCAGTTTGTTGGAACTTAAAATTAAGAATTTCAGTGATCTTCCTTTTATCAAGAAAATTAGAGAAACCAAGGGAACAATTTCATGCAAAGATGGGCTCGATAAAGAACAGAAATGGTAGAGACCTAATAGAAGCATAAGATATTAAGAAGAGGTGGCAAGAATACAAAGAAAAACTATACAAAAAAGATCTTCATGACCCAGATAATCACAATGGTATGATCATTCACCTAGAGCCAGACATCCTGGAATGTGAAGTCAAGTGGGCCTTAGGAAGTATCACTACAGACAAAGCTAGTGGAAACGATGGAATTCCAGTTGAGCTATTTCAAATCCTAAAAGATGATGCTGTGAAAGTGCTGCACTCAGTATACTAGCAAATTTGGAAAGCTCAGCAGTGGCTACAGGACTAGAAAAGGTCAGTTTTCATTCCAATCCCAAAGAAAGGCAATACCAAAGGATGCTTAAACTACTGCACAGTTGCACTCATGTCACACACTAGTAAAGTATGCTCAAAATTCTCCAAGCCAGGCTTCAAAGATATGTGAACTATGAACTTCCAGATGTTCAAGCTGGATTTAGAATAAGCAGAGGAACCAGAGCCCAAATTGTCAACATCTGTTGGATCATTGAAAAAGCATGAGAGTTCCAGAAAAACATTTATTTCTGCTTTATTGACTATGCTAAAGCCTTTGACTATGGATCACAATAAACTTTGGAAAATTCTTCAAGAGATGGAAAATACCATATCACGTGACCTGCCTCCTAAGAAATCCATATGCAGGTCAGGAAGCAACAGAACTGGACATGGAACAACAGACTGGTTCCAAATAGGAAAAGGAATAAGTCAAGGCTGTATATTGTCACCCTGGTTATTTAACTGATATGCAGAGTCTATCATGGTAAATGCTGGGCTGAATGAAGCACAAGCTGGAATCAAGTTTTCCAGGAGCAATATCAATAACCTTAGATACACAGATGACACCACACATAAGTAGAAAGCAAAGCAGAACTGAAGAGCCTCTTGATGAATTTGAAAGAGGAAAGTGAAAAAGTTGGCTTAAAACTCAGCATTCAAAAACTAAGATCACGACATCTGGTCTCATTACTTTATGGCAAGTAAATGGGGAAACAGTGAGAGACTTTATTTGGGGGGCTCCAAAATCACTGCAGATGGTGACTGCAGCCATGAAATTAAAAGATGCTTGCTCCTTGGAAGAAAAGCTGTGACCAACCAACCTAGACAGCATATTAAGAAGCAGAGACATTACTTTGTCAACAAATGTCCATCTAGTCAAAGCTATGGTTTTTCAAATAGTTATATATGGATGTGAGAGTTGGACTATAAAGAAAACTGAATGCTGAAGAATTGATGCTTTTGAACTGTGGTGTTGGAGAAGACTTTTGAGGAGATCCCACCAGTTCGTTCTAAAGGAAATCAGTCCTGAATATTCATTGGAAGAACTAATGCTGAAGATGAAGCTCCAATACTTTGGCCACCTGATATGCAGAACCTACTTATTTTAAAAAATCCTGATATAAGAAAAGATTGAAGCCAGAAGGAAAAGGGGATAACAGAGGATGAGATGGTTGGATGACATATGTTAAATAAGCAGGGTGACAATATATAGCCTTGATGTGCTCCTTTCCTGATTTGGAACCAGTCTGTTGTTCCATGTCCAGTTCTAACTGTTGTTTCCTGACCTGCAAACAGATTTCTCAGTAGGCAGGTCAAGTGGTATGGTATTCTCATCTCTTTAAAAATTTTCCTAAGTTTGTTGTGAAAGGCTTTGGCATAGTCAATAAAGCAGAAAGAGATGTTTTCCTGGAACTCTCTTGCTTTTTTTAATGATCCTAAGGATGTTGGCAATTTGATCTCTTGGTGCTCTGCCTTTTCTAAACTAGCTTCAACATCTGTCAGTTCATGTTTCTTGTACTGTTGATGCCTAGCTTGGAGAATTTTGAGTATTGCTTTATTAGCATGTGAGATGAATGCAACTGTGTGGTAGTTTGAGCATTCTTTAGCATTGCATTTCTTTGGGATTGGAATGAAAACTGACCTTTTCTGTCCTGTGGCCACTGCTGAGTTTTCCAAATTTTCTGGCATATTGAGTACAGCACTTTCGCAGCATCATCTTTTAGAATTTGAAATAGCTCAACTGGAATTCCATCACATTCACTAGCTTTTTTCATAGTGATTCTTCTCAAGGCCCAGTTAATTTCACATTCCAGGATGTCTGGCTCTAGGTGAGTGATCACACCATACTGATTATCTGGGTAATGAAGATCTTTTTTTGTATAGGTCTTCTGTGTATTCTTGCCACCTCTTCTTAATATCTTCTGCTTCTGTTAGGTCCATACCATTTCTGTCTTTTATTGTGCCCATTTTTACATGACAAGTTCCCTTGGTATCTCTAGGTTTCTTGACAATATCCCTAGTCTTTTCCATTCAATTGTTTTCCTCTGTTTCTTTACATTGATCACTGAGTAAAGCTTTATCTGTCCTTGATATTCTTTGGAACTCTGCATTCAAATGGGTATATCTTTCTTTTTCTCCTTTGCCTTTTGCTTCTCTTCTTTTCATAGCTATTTGTAAGGCTTTCTCAGACAAACATTTTGACTTTCTTTTTTCTGGGGATGTTCTTGATGACTGCCTCCTATACAATGTCACAAACCTCTGTCCATAGTTCTTCAGTCACTCTGTCTATCAGATCTAAGCCCTTGAATCTGTTTATTATATCCATTGTGTAATCGTAAGGGATTTGATTCAGGTCATATCTGAATGGTCTAGTTGTTCTCCCTCATTTCTTCTATTTAAGTCTGAATTTGGTAAGGAGTTCATGATCTGAGCCACAGTTAGCTCCCAGTTTTGTTTTTGCTGATTGTATAGAGCTTCTCCATCTTTGGATGCAAAGAATATAATCAATCTGATTTTGGTATTGACCATCTGGGGATGTCCATTTCAGTACTGACCATCTGGGGATTCGTCTCTACACATGTTGTTTGAAGAGGGTGTTTACTAAGACCAGTGCATTCTCTTGGCAAACCTCTATTAGCCTTTGCGCTGCTTTATTCTGTACTCCAAGGCCAAATTTGGCTGTCACTCAAGTATTTCTTGACTTCCTACTTTTGCATTCCTGTCCCCTATAATGAAAAGGACATCTCTTTTGAGTGTTAGTTCTAGAAGATTTCTTCTATTTAAGTCTGAATTTGGTAAGGAGTTCATGATCTGAGCCACAGTTAGCTCCCAGTTTTGTTTTTGCTGATTGTATAGAGCTTCTCCATCTTTGGATGCAAAGAATATAATCAATCTGATTTTGGTATTGACCATCTGGGGATGTCCATTTCAGTACTGACCATCTGGGGATTCGTCTCTACACATGTTGTTTGAAGAGGGTGTTTACTAAGACCAGTGCATTCTCTTGGCAAAACTCTATTAGCCTTTGCGCTGCTTTATTCTGTACTCCAAGGCCAAATTTGGCTGTCACTCAGGTATTTCTTGACTTCCTACTTTTGCATTCCTGTCCCCTATAATGAAAAGGACATCTCTTTTGAGTGTTAGTTCTAGAAGGTCTTGTAGGTCTTCTAAGAACCATTCAACTTCAGCTTGTTTAGCATTACTGGTCAGGGCATAGATTTGGTTTACTGTGATATCATATGGTTTGCCTTGGAAACGAACAGAGATCATTCTTTCGTTTTGGGGATTGCATCCAAGTACTGCATTTCGAACTCTGTTGACTATGATGGCTACTCCATTTCTTCTAAGGGATTCTTGTCCACAGTAGTAGATATAATGGTCATCTGAGTTAAATTCACCCATTCCAGCCCATTTTAGTTTGCTAATTCCTAAAGTGTTGATGTTCCCTCTTGCCATCTCCTGTTTGACCACTTTCAATTTGCCTTGATTCGTGGACCTGACATTCCAGGTTCCTGTGCAATATTGTTGCTCTGTACAGCATTGTACTTTACTTCCATCACCAGTTACATCCACAACTGGGTTTGTTTTTGCTTTTGCTCTATCTCTTCATTCTCTGGAATTATTTCTCCACTGATCTCCAGTAGCATATTGGGTACCTACTGACCTGGGGAGTTCATCTTTCAGTGTCCTATCTTTTTGCCTTTCATACTGTTCATAGGGTTCTTGAGGCAGGAATACTAAAATTGTTTGCCATTCCCTTCTCCAGTGGACCACATTTTGTCAGAAGTCTCCACCATGACCCGTCCATCTTGGGTGGCCCTACATGGCATGGCTCATAGTTCCACTGAGTTAGACAAGGCTGTGGTCCATATGATCAGATTGGTTAGTTTTCTGTGATTGTAGTTTTCAGTCTGCCCTCTGATGGAAAAGGATAAGAGGCTTATGGAAGCTCCCTGATGGGAGAGACTGACTGAAGAGGAAACTAGGTCTTATTCTGAAGACTGGGGCCATCCTCAGTAAATCTTTAATCCAGTTTTCTGTTGAAAGGTGGATCTATGTTCCCTCCCTGTTATTTGACCTATGGCCAAACTGTGGTGGAAGTAATGAAGATAATGCTGACCTCCTTCAAAATATCCCATGCATGCACTGTTGCACGCAGTGACCCCAACCCTGCAGCAGGCCATCACTGACCCACACCTCTGCCAGAGGCTCCTGGACACTCACAGGCAAGTCTGGGTCAGTCTCTTGTGGGGTCACTCCTCTTTTCTTCTGGGTCCTGGTGTGCACAAGGTTCTGTTTGTGCCTTCCAAGAGTCTGTTTCTCCAGTTCTGTGTAAGTTCTGGTGGCTCTATGGCACAGTTAATGGTGACCTCCTCCAGGAGGGCTTATGCCATAAGGTCTGCTGCACCCAGAGCCCCTGCCCCTGCAGCAGTCCACTGCTGACCCGTACCTCCTCAGGAGACACTCAAACACAGTTCTGTCTCAGTCTCTGTGGGGTCTCTGTGTCCTATATGTACCACAACTTCTTTATTCATTCTTTTGCTAGTGAACATCTAGGTTGTTTGCATGTCCTAGATATTGTAAATAGTGCTGCAGTGAACACTGGGGTACATGTGTCTCTCGATTCTAGTTTCCTCAGAGTATATGCCCAGCAATGGGATTGCTGGGTCATACGGCAGTTCTAGTTCCAGTTTCTTAAAGAATCTCAGCACTGTTTCCATAGCGGCTGTACCAGTTTGCATCCCCACAAACAGTGTAAGAGCGATTTCTTTTCTTTGCACCCTCTCCAGCATTTATTGTTTGTAGACTTTTTGATAATGGCCATTCTCACTGGTGTGAGATGATAACTCGTTGTTTTTATTTGCATTACCCTAATAGTGAGTGATGTTGAGCATCTTTTCATGTGTTTATTCACTATCTATATGTCTTCTTTGGGAAAATGTCTGTTTAGGTCTTTCATCCACTTTTTGATTGGGTTGTTCATTTATTCTGGTATTGAGCTGCTTGAGCTGCTTGTATATTTTGGAGATTAATTTTTTGTCAATTGTTTCATTTGCTATTATTTTCCCCATTCTGATGGGTGTCTTTTCACATTGCTTGTAGTTTTCTTCATTGTCCAAAAGCTTTTAAGTTTAATTAGGTCCCGATCGCTTATTTTTATATCTGTTTTTATTTCCATTACCCTGTGAAGTGAGTCATAGAGGATCTTGCGGTGATTTATATTGGAGAGTTTTCTGCCTATTCTTTCCTCTAGGAGTTTTGTAGTTATGGGTCTTATATTTAGGTCTTTAATCCATTTTGAATTTCCTTGAATTTGTACTAAATAAGTATTAAAATGCCCTATCTATTTTATATGAATTAATTCAGGTAATTTTCTTAATTACTCTAGAAGGTTGCTGCTGCTAAGTTGCTTCAGTCGTGTCTGACTCTGTGCGACCCCAGAGACGGCAGCCCACCAGGCTCCCATGTCCCTAGGATTCTCCAGGCAAGAACACTGGAGTGGGTGCCATTTCCTTCTCCGATGCATGAAAGTGAAAAGTGAAAGTGAAGTCACTCAGTCATGTCCGACTCCTAGCGACCCCATGGACTGCAGCCTACCAGGCTCCTCTCTCCATGGGATTTACCAGGCAAGAGTACTGGAGTCAGTTTCCATTGCCTTCTCCTAGTTGGGGCTATTATAGTCATCTTAGAGATCAAAAAACTGTGACTCAGAGAGTTAGTATTCTTTCCAAACATAAGGTGGAAGCCAGTTTCTTAATGTCTGCACTTGATGTAAACAAGTTAAAAACCATGCAGTGATAAACACAAATATGAAAAGAACCCTGCCAGTTTACAGTGAGTTAATGTTTACTAGTTCAATAAATCTCATGGCTATTTGATCAAAACTAGATAGTATATCAAGATATCTCTAAACTTTAAAAGCCATTGCTTATTTTTAAAAATAGTTATTTTGTATATGATTTGCTCCTATTTACTGTGAACAAGGACAATCTGCATCCTAAATATTTGATTTTCAGAAAAGTATTTAAAAATAGCACCCTGATACCAATCTTTTTTCCCTACTTAGAAACAAAACAGGAGAAAGGTCACAATTACTTCTGATTTTTAAAATCACATATTTCAAAGATTTCAAGTTTTAGATGCAATGGGAGTGAATAAAATATATCATCTTTAGAACTCGTTGGCAAACCATTCCTTTTAAACATCTCATTTAAATTTGATTAAAATAGATTTATTATAATTGGACAAGAGTTAAAAATTAAACTTTAAAAGTAGTCTCAGCTATTACACATTCCTAAGAGATATACATCATGGTGTATATCATGGTGTACTCCCTGACCCTTTCTGCATTGTCTAACATATGGTGGATAAATATGTCAAGCAAATGAATGAATGAAACCTTTTCTGATATCCATCCCCTGATGTTTTACACGTGATGTTCCCATTCGGTCTTCTTTCTTTATAAGATGACTTCGTGCTCTGGTTTCAGGGTATTAATAACCTGCATGTATATGTGTCCTGGTCAGTGTCCCCTGATAGACAGTAGACCTGAAGTCAGGCATAGGCATTCCATTCTCTCAGGTCCCCATACAGCTTCACACACTGTCATAAAATTCCGAATCTCACTCCATATGTGCTTAATGGATTAATGCAGATCTTGGTATCCAGAGAAGAGAGGAAGTATGGAATTAGTGATGTGATTTAAGGTTTCATCAGACAGTATAGAGGTATTTGGGACCTAAGAGATAAAGAGTTGGACATTTCTATTTTTAATAGCAGTATTTTTCTAACTTTGTCTATTCTTATACCCTCTATTCTATTCTTTTATAAATTGTTAAAATCCTTTTGAAAATTGAAATATCTTTCTTTTCTCCTTTCTCCTGCTTAACACCGGCCAATTCAAAGAGTTCAATTTAATGTTCAAGTCCCTTTTTCAAAATAAAATTGAAAATATCACCTGTGGTTGAGAGTGTGTGTATTGAAGAACAAAAGCTTAGAATAGCTTGCAGTGCTAGTATTTTTTTTTTTTTAATCTAAGTGGCTTAAAAAATAAAACTTCCACATTGGATACTCAGTCATAAGGGGAAAAAAAAAAAAACTAGAAAAAAATACAGAAAAAAAAAATTAAGAAGCTGAATCGTCTTGACAGCCTCTTTGAACAATGCACTATTCTGTAGGGAAAGCTATGAATAATGAAGAGCCCTTCTGGAATGATTAAAAACGTGAAGTCCTAGGCTTTCAGTCTCAAATGCCTATGTTTCTTGTCTACTTCCCCTTTTGCTACAACAGAAATAATGTTAATAATGATAATGACTTTAAAGGACTGGGATGACCTGCAAGTTGGGGACTTGTGATTTTCTTCAGTTGCTATCGTTTATCATGACTGTGCAGATTAGTTCTCATAACTTCCAGGGCATCTTTGGTGGATGAATTAATATTATTTCATTGACTTCCCACTGTTAATACTTCCAACCAGAGTGATTAAAGACAGTCCTGGAGGAGCCCATCAGGAGGCAATAAAATCATCTTTACAAACAGCTTTTCAGAGAGAAAGGAGAGGAAATGAACATACTTCCTTTCTGATATGTCCATTTGCCAATAACATGCATCTCATTTAGTGTCCACTTCTGTCCTTTTTATATTAGTATCACCTCAGAAAGGTTAACTCAGCCAACTGTATTAAATGTGAAAAATGCCTTTAATTTATGAACGAGCTCATTTGATTATTGGTTATATTTACTGAACATCTACTATGTGCAAATATTGTTCTAGAACAGGGGTTAGCAGAGACTTCCCTGGGAATACAGTGTTTAGGATCTGTGCTTCCAAGGCGAGAGCTGTGTGTTTAAGCTGTGAGATCCCACATACTGTGCAGTGTGGCCAAAAACAAAACAGGGATTAGCAGCCTTTTTTCCATTAAGGGTTGGATAGCAAATATTCTTATTTTGAAAGCCTCTGTCACCTTGACTCAGCGCAGGCAACTGTAGCCAAAGTGGCTACAGATAATACGGACAGGAGTTGTGTCCCAATAAAACTTTATTTACAAATACAAGAGGTGGAATGCATTTGGTAGACTCCCTGAATCAGGAAGAGCCCTGGAGAAGGGAATGGCTACCTACTCTAGAATTCTTGCCTGGAGAATTCCATGGACAGAAGAGCCTGGAGGGCTACATACACTTCATGAGGTCACAAAGAATTGGATATGACTGAGCAACTTTCATTTATTCTAAACACTGAGGATGTAGTAGTAATACAGTAAAGTGCTTCTTTTATGAGCTTGTATTCTACCATAAGCAGGCAGATGATAAACACACATATCATATATTAAATAATAATAAATACATGATAGCAAAACAAGTCAGAGTTTGAGGCTAGAAAATGACTCTTTTCCATTATATCAATTATACTCCATTCATGTTGCTTAAAAGTGCATCATGGGGTTTACTTTATTGCTGTACTTTTAACATTCTCTCAACTCAAACATCCTTTAGCTATTCTGAAATAACCCTAAAACTTAAAAATTACCAAGTAGTTGATAAATCAAAACTCCTAACTGATATAGTCAATGGACATTCCTTACCTCAATTTAATATATTCCACTTTCTCCTATTTGAAACTCTTTCTTTCCTTATCCTCTACTATAGTTTTATCTTGGTTCCTGTCTTCTTTAGATGATCTTTATAAAAATCTTCTTTTTAGGTTTCTTTTTCCCTCCACTCAATTCCATAAACGACCTTTTAGCACTCTTCTCAGCCTACATATTCTCCTTTAGGGACCTATTTGACTATCGTGGCTTTAGCTGCCAGCTTTATAGACCATTCCCCAAATCTCCATCTCTGGCATACATTTACCTCCTGAATGTTGAACTCATATTTTCAGCTCCATGGAAAATCTCCTTTTGCCTACTACGCAGTTGCCTCAAACTCAACACGCCAAAACCTAATATACCCGAGCATTGTTTCTCTTCCTCTATTTTTTTCTTTCTCAATGAACAGTCTCCAGTCACCCAGTCCTGGTTGAGAAGATATCTGCTGACTCATCAGCAGAGTTGGACCTAAGTTAACCATAATTTTGTAAGACTAATAGTGGTAAAAACTTAATGTTCAACATTATCTTGTAGAAAATGAATGGATTAAACAGTTGCCAAAAGCAGAGCCCCATCCCAGTTTTATGATGTATTAAGTGAACTACAATTTCATAACTTTGTAGAATCTTTGTTCTCTTATCATTATAACTACCTTCTTCAAAATGACAATATAGCGAGACAGCAAAAGAGACACAGATGTATAGAACAGACTTTTGGACTCTGCAGGAGAGGGAGAGGGTGGGATGATTTGGGAGAATGGCATTGAAACATGTATAATATCATGTAAGAAATGAATCTCCAGTCTAGGTTCAATGCAGGATACAGGATGCTTAGGGCTGGTACACTGGGATAATCCAGAGAAATGGTACAGGGAGGGAGGTGGGAGGGGGGTTCAGGATTGGGAACTCATGTACACCTGTGGCAGATTCATGTTGATGTATGGCAAAACCAATACAGTATTGTAAAGTAAAATTAAAAAATAAAAAAATGAAATTCTGCTAGCACTGTATATGTTCACAAAGAAATATTTTATCCCTCATCTCTTCCCTCCTTTCCCTTTTATAATTTTTAAAACCATCTTGTATGATCTTACAGTAAGCAAGAAAAATACATATAGAGATGACTATAACTAGGTCCTTGGTTTAGCAGCTTAGTGTGAAGTTGCATGTATATGTGTGGGAGGGAGAAGAATATAAATAAATAACCAAATGCAATGTAACACTAACATATGTGTTAGTTCAGTTTCTTACCCATTCATGGTCTCCTGAGCCTTTGTAAGTAGTTCAGGGTCATACAACACAGACATTCAAAAAGTGTTCACAATTTAGGGTCATTCTTTTGATTTTTTTTAATAAACTATGACACATGTACTTCTCAAAATCTGACCCATCAAAAATAATCAAAGGAGTAAGTGACATGAAACATGTTGTTTTGAATGGACTTATGGAGATGGTCACTGAATTTTGTGATCACAGGCAAATTATCTAAATTCTCTAATCCTCATGGAAATAATAACACTTACTTCAGAAAACTATTCTGAGAAATTAAATCAAATGATGCATATTATTTCTTAGCACGGTGAATGAATGGCACACAATAAATAGTTAATAGAGGATAGTCATTATTGTTGTTATTAGACTGATAAAATTAATTTCTGTTATTCTCAGCCTGAGATGAACTATCCTTAGTATGTGTGTGTGTATGCATGATTTATTTATAAAATTCATTCAGTCTTTCTTGGTATGTCCCGTAAGAGGAAGCGGATATACTGTTCTTCCTCACAGTGAAGTGAATGCATCCAGTGACGGGAACTTGAGTTGGCGTTGTAGTCAGAAGTACTGAAAAGAAACTGCCTGTCTCTGGCTTGTGAGGATGGGAACACTTCAGCTGGCTGTTATTACCGTGTTGTGACTTAGTCTTTCTTTTCACCCATTGTCACGTAAATAAAATAACGATGAAATAACACCATGGGAGAATAAAACATATACCTCTCTAGTCCTCCTCTCTGGTTCACAATCGTCTTCTCATTTATCTGACAAGGAAGAACAATTATCTTTCCCTCTAATCTCTATGATTAGTGTTGCTTATTTATTAGTTTAATTGGCAGTGAATTCCAGGGATGAAGTATGTCGCAGGCAATCAGGCATTACTTTATACAGCCCTCAGAAGGCATAGGACATTGTGCCAAATGGTGAGCTGCTTTCATTAATAACAATAAAAGCTACTCCTGCAACTTCTTCTATCTAATATCTCCCCCAGATGTTCTGCTATCGCTGTGTTAACAGACCTCTGCTAGAACAGTGTGGGCAAACAAACTAGCCATAAAGATGGTGGAGAAGCACTTTAGGGAAATGATGAAAATGCCTTCATTTTCAGTTTCGCCGACCAATGGGATCTCCCAAAGGAAAATATGAAACTCTCCAGCTGTCACTGCTGTATTTGAATCTGTCTTTGTGTCTTGGACAGCAGAAATAGCTGAAAGCATGGACAAATTTGGAAGACTTTTTAAAAGAGAAACAAAACTGAGTAGTCCAGAGAATGAATTAGACTGAAAGCAAACTGTGAATCCATTTCCCTAGGGTTCGCCATGTCTCTTGGGAAAATACATTTCTGCATCATTCTTTGAAGCAAATATAGAGTAGATCATTGTTTCTATCCATGAGGAGCTAGGGCCTGGAAGAGAGAATATGTCTTCCAGAAGCAGCTCTCATCACCTACATTCATGTTTCTCAAACTAGGACAGACCCACTCCTGGGAACCAAGGTCGAGAGTTAGAGGTATCTTCTGTGTAACAACAAAAAAGAAAGTGTAAGGGGGGGGGTTATATTTTTTAAAATATGCAACATTTATTGAGCATACATTGTAACATTATGCCCAGTAATAATTTTCACATTAAACCAATGTGGTTATTCATTTGTTGTTGTTACTTCATGTTTTTCTACTGATGAGGAAAGTGAAGCTCAAAGTGATGTGAATAACTTGTTCAAGGACTTGAAGTTAGTGAATGGAAAAGTGAGATTCAAATCCAAGATGCTTAATTACAAAACCTGATTTCTTATCTCTTTTGTCTAATCAATATTAAGCAGTAATAAATAGGTTAAGATATAGTTTATTAAAATGAACTGGCTATACTTTATTGTTGAATAATTATCATGTTTTCTGTTGCTGCTACTGTTTTAGACAACTTTCTGTTTCATGATGAGTTGATCTGGCCTGTATAATCAGACCCAGTGTTATGGAGCATCATCTCTCTCAGCAGAGATATTTCTAAGGGAATTTTGAGAAACATTGTTGAAAGCATTTTTTTTCTTTTTAGTGGAAATAAAGCTATTTAAATTTTGCTTTAAAAGTCTAATTTTAATCCAGATTAAACAAGCAAGCAGAAAAGTAAGAAAGCCACCTGTATTAGTAGACATAGATGTACTGAATGTAAAACAGTGGGTTATTAGTATAACTATTTGCATGCATATTTATAAGCAATTCTTTTGTACATTGTCTTTTATTAGTTGGAAAAATATTTCTGACATTAAGTAAAGCACAGTAGAAAATAAATTATGAAGAGCTAAGCAGTGTGTAGTATATTAGGAGTATTGATAGTATTTGACAAAGATGGAGTAATATTGCCCAATCAGTTGATCTCCCTGAAACATATCCCTAAAAGGAGCTGGGAATACACTGAAAAGCAGCTAAATGAGTAAAAAAGAGTCCGATATGATAACTTATTAGATTGATATATGTCCTACATGATAACTTAATAGATTAGTTATCTTGATAACTTAATAGGTTAACTGATTAGTTCCCAATGCCTTCCTGTAAAATTCTGATTAAGCTGGATGAAAACATGTGACTTAGGATCTAAGTAGAACCTTTCATCTCCTCTTAAAGAAAAGAAGACTGGGTCTGACTGTCTCTGACTTATTTGGTTAGGAACCCAATGCAATGACCAGCATCCTTAGCCTTGTATACTGAGGGAAAAGCAGTCTTGGATCCACTTATCAACTTAGGTGCACAATGAGTACAGGAAATAGAACAGAGCTCAAGTCAGCCATAGGCTGGTATGTGACCTTTTAAAATACATTGACCCAGTGACTCCAAGTCCATATGCCGGGCTATTCTATATCAAGTTAGCAACTTCTCCCTTCCTGGAGAAGACTGAGGAGTGAAGGAGCAACGAGGCAGGACACAGACTGGGGGCAAAACTTGCTAACTGTCTTCTGCCTGTGTGGCTTAGTCTGTTAACCTAGCTCAGGGCAGCAGTCACTTCCGTGATGGATCAGATGTGGATACTGTTAGGATCTGGAGGCAACACTGCCCCTGTAGCCACATGCCTATCATTCAGCTCTAGCCACTGTCCTCACCTTTCCTGGACAGTGTGACAGATTTACCAAAATGCCTTAATGAGTGTAGACAATAATTAATGTAAAAGCCATGTTGAAAACTAAGTGAAAGCTTCGCACTCCCTTCTAAACCTACTTTTTAAAGTATGTCTTGCTGTAAACTCTAGACTAGCTTGCCTAAATAGTCTCATATTATAATTGAGACATGAACTATCCTTGGCCTCCTTTAATAATAAAAAACACAATATAGATTAAAAATTCATCTTACCCCTCACCTATAAGATAGTGTAAGCTTAAAATTTTCTTCTTATTTCCCTTATGTTTTCTAGAAGCCCTCTCAGTTCTGGCCAGCCTGGGCTGTGTCTTCAGCAGCTGCACATCAAGGGTCATTTTACCCTAAAGTAGGCATACCTCTGCACACCCTAACATTGAATAACTGAAATATCCCTAGTTCCTCATGTGTTGATTTTTCCAAAATTTAGTAATTCAGCAAAAAATGTAGAGCAACACCAGACCTATACCCCCAAAACTTAGTAAGATGACATGGCTCCTACATCAATAGACTTTCCCAAGCAAAGGTGATGTTTCCTCCTTGTTTCTATGTAAATCTTTAGTTATCTAGCAAAATAAAAATAGAGGAAGCAAGAGAAAAAAATGGTTATTTTTTTTTCTTTACTTAGATCATGGAATATGTCAACATCTTCTAAGGTCTCAGTGTTGTACAGTCTTTGGAATAAGCATTAAAATGTCATGGGCTTGTCTCTGATGATTCAGAAGCCCCTCCAAGCCCTGTAGTAGTTCTACAAGTCTTTACCTTCAGAAATACCATAGTAAATATGTCATTTTCTATATATGCCCCCCAAATCCTTGCAACTTATTAGTTTATGTTTTAACTCCCCTTAACCTTCATACTTCAATAAAAGCACAAAATTTCCATCATTTCTGTTAATCTTGAATCTCATTTGCTCTAGACCATTCCTATTTCCAACAATTCCAGTTGAGAAATAAGATGAAGGGGGATTGAGTGAGAGAAATCCTGAAAGGAAAACAAGCAAGAAAACAAAAATACCCACAATGAGCAATTAATCTGTGAAACCTCCCATGGTCCAACAGAAACAATCCATTGGCCGTAATTCTCACATGCTGGTGGTCTGTGGCTACATAGAGCCTGGAGGCCTCATGTGCATCAGTGGACTGAAAACAGGGTAGAGGGGTAATGCCCAGCTGGGGTAATTACACTTTTCTAAGAATCAGTGTTTGACAAATCTGTGACCAATACTTCTGTAGGAGGTGTAATATTTTCTCCCTGGGCATCTAATTTACCTTAATAACAAAGACAGTTGTCCTTGGTCTAGTCTGTAAGAGAACCTGCTCTTATCTTCCTTGTTCCTCTGATAGTCAATTCTGTCTAGGTTTGCTAAATACAGCAGCCTAATTTCTCCATGTCATCAGTTTAGTTCAGTCACTCAGTCGTGTCCGACTCTTTATGACCCCATGAATCGCAGCATGCCAGGCCTCCCTGTCCACCAACTCCCGGAGTTCACTCAGACTCACGTCCATCGAGTCAGTGATTCCATCCAGCCATTTCATCCTCTGTGGTCCTCTTCTCCTCCTGCCCCCAATCCCTCCCAGCATCAGAGTCTTTTCCAATGAGTCAACACTTCGCATGAGGTGGCCAAAGTACTGGAGTTTCAGCTTTAGCATCAGTCCTTCCAAAGAAATCCCAGGGCTGATCTTCAGAATGGACTGGTTGGATCTCCTTGCAGTCCAAGGGACTCTCAAGAGTCTTCTCCAACACCACAGTTCAAAAGCATCAGTTCTTCAGCACTCAGCTTTCTTCACAGTCCAACTCTCACATCCATACATGACCACAGGAAAAACCATAGCTTTGACTAGACAGACCTTTGTTGGCAAAGTAATGTCTCTGCTTTTCAATATGCTACCTAGGTTGGTCATATCTTTTCTTCCAAGGAGTAAGTGTCTTTTAATTTCATGGCTGCAGTCACCATCTGCAGTGATTAGTATGTTCTAAATACCTCTGGAAGCTGTGCCTATAGTGCTTGTCTCTACTCATCCTTCCAAGACATCAAATCCACTGTGATGAGAGGAAAGACTTCTGGTCAAAGTATCCCTACCATTGCTCTCAACATTGAAAATGATGGATAGTAAGGAAGAGTATGTTTGCCTTTCATGCATTGTGCTGAACTGGCATGGAATGGAATCCCATGTCAGGCCAATAGCTTAAGGCAAGCAAGACCTCTTAGCAAGACCACCACCACCACCACTGACCCTGCCAAACACACCTCATCTACTTAAGGAGGAAAAGAGATTCAGAAAAGAGAAATGGCAGTGTGTACTATGGGTGGGGTTTGCTGGGATCTACTAATTCTAGGAAATCAAGGAATGGGGAGCACTTTTGAATGGATTCTTAATCACACCCAATAGTGAAGCTCACCCTGGACTCTGAAAATCCAGTTTGAAGTTTCCTTTTCCTTTGAGGGGGAGAAGAGTGTGGGTGCAGAGGTAAGCAGAAGACCTGAAGCATTTCCTGTCTCAACAGGTAAACCAATGAGAGAAAAAGGATGTGAGGACTCTACTGACTTTCATTGAATGGCCCTGGTGACTAACACATAGAAGGAGGAGCAGCAGATCTTAGCCAGAAAAGGAATGAGCCACCCAGTAGCCAGGTGCCTTGTTACAACATCAAGCACATTAAAGTTATGGCCATTTGAACCAACCCGCCAGTTAGTGTCAGTAACACAAATCTTCATGCTGGACTGAAGAAAGCCTATGCTGCTACTGCTGCTAAGTCGCTTCAGTCGTGTCTGACTCTGTGTGACCCCATAGATGGCAGCCCACCAGGCTCCCCCGTCCCTGGGATTCTCCAGGCAAGAACACTGGAGTGGGTTGCCATTTCCTTCTCCAATGCAGGAAAGTGAAAGTGAAGCCTCTTAGTTGTATCTGACTCTTAACAACCCCGTGGACTGCAGCCTACCAGGCTCCTCCATCTATGGGATTTTCCAGGCAAGAGTACTGGAGTGGGTTAGCTGCTTTTTAAAGATAATGAAATAATGATAAATTGATAATTTGTTGATTGAATGCTTACCATATGCCAGATATCATTTGCATATATTAATCAATTTGAGGGTCAAAATCATTCTAGGATTATGTCTATTTTATAGAGAAGTACATTAAAGATTAGGGACATTGAGAAACTTTCCCAAGAACACAGAGATGGTAAATGAGAAAACTTTCATATCCATGCATGCTCACATCTGACTGAGCACAAAGCCTGTTTTGGAGTCTGTGTATCTAGGTTTTCTGACTTTTAAGTCAATTGGAAATTAAGATTTTTAATCTCTGGTTGTTTAAATATTGGCTCCATTTTCTCCCAAGCACTGAAATGTGGGAGCAAACAAACATTTTCTGGGCAGCATTGAGCCTCCAAGCTGGCTGTTTGCAATTTCTGCTGAGTCTAACGCTTACAGTTTACACCAAGAGCACAAGCATATAAGTTCAGCAAGCAGGTTAAGAATATAGAAACAGAGCCTGGTTTCATGTTTTATGTAATCCCATATGGTATTCTCTTGTAGTTCATTATAAATATTCATTGTATACATTTTATGTGACTGGCACTATGCTGGATACTAAGGATTCAAGATAACAGATATGATTTTTTTTTCCTTAGAAGAAAAAGAAAATAAGCAAGTAAGTTTTATGCAGTATGAATTCTACGATATAATAGTGGAAAGGTGAGGTTCTAAGGGCAAAGGAGTAACTAAGACTTACAGGGTCATTCTTACAGGAATAATTGATAGCTAATTTGAAATAAGGGCTACCCTGTTAGATCAGTGGTTAAAGAACTCACCTGCCAGTTCAGGAGATATGGACTCGATTGATCCCTGGGTCAGGAAGATCCCCTGAATAAGGAAATGGAAACCTGTTCCAGTATTATTGTCTGGAAAATTCCATGGACAAAGGTGCCTAGTGGACTATAGTTCATGGGGCTACAAAAGAACTAGGCATGACTTAGTGACTAAACAACAGCAACAATTTGAAATATAAAAGAGTTCATTTTGTAAAGACTCAAGACGACTTCAGAGACCATTGTCCCTTCTGATAAGTGGACACAGTGAAAATCTGGCTCAGTAATGTACAGGGTTAAATGATAAGACCCATTGTTAGACAGCTAGGAAGACCAAGTTGTGAGGGGCTCTGGAAACCATGCTGAGGCCATATTGAGTAGACATATTGTATCCTGACAACTGGGAGGAATGAAGAAACTTTGGAAGGGAGGCACCATGATTTGATGTTCATATTAGAATCCTCTGTCCAGCCTCAATGTGGAAAAATACTTGGAAAGATCAAGACTGAGGTCAAGGAGAAGAGATAAAATGCTATCCCTGGAAGGAAGGCAGACGATGATGTACCTCATATAACTTCATTAATGGTGAGCCTAAGTGGACAGGGAAGGAAATAAGGAGGCAGAATCACCAGTTTTCCTTGGTGAAAGAGGCTAAGGAAGATTTCACACTTTAAGGTGTCAAATGATTGGGGGAGACAGATATTCTGGAAGGAAATAATAAGGGTCAAGTCAAGTTTGGAAAGTCAAGTTAAGGAAATAATAAAAGTCAAGTTTTGAAGGACTTGGATTTATCTTCAAAAAATCCTCAATAGTCCAAAGAAAGAGAAGTCTAACAGCGGGTCTGATTCTGAATTGGGGTTTCATTATGCAGGTGAGTGATTGAAATGGAATTGCATGAAGTCTAAGGGGAGTTGAACAGGAAACGTGACAGTGGCTAGAGATGAGACAGTGGGCTTCTAGATTCTGCTGGGCATGTGGGGAATTTGGAGTTTGGAAGCCATTATTCCTGTAGTCCTCAGGAACAGAGAAAGTCCTCACAAATGGAAACTCAGCCACTCTTCCTAGGACTATCAGAGGCCAATGGTTGCCTCCCAAGAGGAGAGCCAGGTGAATACAAAGAAATACAGTTCATCATAGAGAAAACTGGACTTAGAGCCCTCCAAGGTGCCTGGCAAGACAGGTACTTCAAACTTGAACTGTTGTGGGTGTACCGGTGGAGATGCCCTGAGGACAGGTTTCTGAGTTAAAAATTCCAGGGAGCCCAGTCATGAGGGAACCTCCCCGCTTTAGCGACTTTTCCTTCCAGGCACCCTAGCAAATTCTCACAGCGAAGATCCAACCGAAATCCCCTGGAGCTTCTGTAAAGGTGGGGATGGGGTGGAGTAAGCATTTCAAATACACCCAGAGTATTTCACTCTTAAGAAGCCTTGCCCCCAAGGGAAACTATTTCACCAGAGGCTACCTGACTTTAGGAAAGGGAAATGCCCAGCTGAGTTCCCTCTAGCCTTCCATTGTAGCTAAGGGGGAAACAAAGCAAGACTAAAATGTACACTGGGATCTCCTCCTAGGACTGTTGAGAACAGATATCTGAATGTGATGGAAGATCCAGAGACTCGGAAGATAGTGAGAAAGTGAAACTTTTATCAGTTTGTGGTCAAAGAGAAGGATACTGGGATTTAAAATTTCGGAAGCAGAATAATGATGTACGGTGCTGCCTTAACCAGGGTGTGGAATCTGTCAGAAGTCTCCAAAAGACAGAGAGGATTCAGAAAAGGAATGGAAGAGTTGGCTCAAAAAGGGTATGAGGGAGTCCGAATGCTTATTGGCCAAGTAAATATATAAGTGTTTAAAAGTAACACTGCAAAATAAAGAAGCTTACTGAATATCTATTAGCCTGTTCATGGAAAACATTTCAGAAATTTTCTATCATGATTAGCATATTCACAAAGATCATGGTATATATTCAGATATGAACATAGCAAAAATCAGAGATAAAATTGTTTTATATAGGCAGTTCAGTTTTATGAGAAATCTCTAAACTTTCATTATCTTGGGGACCTGAATTAATCAAGTGACACTGTTATTTTTGGTTTATCTCAAGGAGTAAAGTCTTCTATTTGTCTGTCTGTTGTTGCTGTTTTTTACATCCTGACTGTGTTATGTGAAAAGCTTAGTTATGATGGCAGCAGGTCTCTGTGTCATTTTTTTAAAAAATTCTTCAAATTTTAACTTCTAGTACAAAACTGACCAAAAATCATGATGGTTTTCAATCCTTTCCCTTATAGCTTATCCGAATGAGCTCACAATGATCTCTTCCTCACAAAGAAACAGTGAGAAGCAACTTCACATGTCAATGGCTTTCTTCTTATATATTGTAAAGGTTTAGAAATAAGCATTTCTGTTTTCTGCCTAGGAAAAAGTTTTCTAAAATAAATTGTGTCCATTCTAATGCTATGAATATAACTTATACCATTTTGTGAAAGTGAAAGTGAAGTCGCTCAGTCCTGTCTGACTCTTTGCGACCCCATGGACTGTAGAGACTCCTCCCTCCATAGGATTCTCTAGGCAAGAGTACTGGAGTGTGTGGTGCCATTTCCTTCTCCAGGGGATCTTCCCGACCCAGGGATCCAACCCAGGTCTCCTGCATTCCAGGTAGACGCTTTAACCTCTGAGCTTGACACCCAAAGCCCTTTTGAGATTTTGCTATGGAAAATAACAAAACCACACTATCAAACATACAAAAAATGAAAACACAGATCTATAGTTTTGAGTATATTTCATGTTCATTCATTTGAAAGAAGATAATTTCATACTGTAGAAGAATGTGCATGGATGTTTTTCAGTTGTCTGCTGTTTCTAAGTTTGGCTTGTTGCAAATGGTGTTATGTATATATATATATATATATATATATAATCCCCTGAGGAGGGCATGGTAACCCACTCCAGTGTTCTTGCCTGGAGAATCCCATGGACAAAGGAGCTTGGTGGGCTATAGTCCATAGGGTCACAAAGAGTTGGACATGACTAAAGTGACTTAGCATTCACTCCTGCACACATATGATATGTATATGCACATATACATATTTATGAGATTTATATGTGCATGTATATAGACATGTAACATGCATGTATAAACTTATATATATATATATACAAAAATATAATTTATGTTGGACCTGGAACAAAATGTGTCCTCAATAAATATCAGTTATTATGCAGTCTGCTATGATGTTTATAAAACAGAGGATGCTTAGTATATGCTTACCCATGATATTGGAGAAAAGATTTTGTAATGTCACCTAAATTCAGTTTATATACATTATGGAATTAAAATTAAATAATAAAACTGAGAGTTAAGTATCAAATATAAGACAGAATATAAGCAGTGGCTGCAGTCCATGCTAAGGGTCGGACACGACTGAGCGACTTCCCTTTCACTTTTCACTTTCATGCACTGGAGAAGGAAATGACAACCCACTCCAGTGTTCTTGCCTTGAGAATCCCAGGGACAGGGGAGCCTGGTGGGCTGCCGTCTATGGGGTCGCACAGAGTTGGACATGACTGAAGCGACTTAGCCATAGATAAGCAAGGACAGAAGACAGGGAAGCATGGAGGTGGAGAGTTCCACTGGTGGGTTATTAACATAGATGGAGGTGGATGTAAAGGCAGAATTTAGATTTTTCTCGGGGGGACCAAAAAGATAGAATAAAGCCAGGAAAATTAAAAATAAAGATGCAGATCTTAGAAAGATGCAGTGATGTGAGAAGTGGATACTCATTAAAAGAAGACTGAAGGATCAGATGAAAGACTGAAGAATCAGATATGTAAATAAATCAGGAATTTTCCGTTCTGGAGGGAGGAGAAGAGCAGTATGTAAGTTATTAAAGCAGCCCCCTGCCCCCACCCTTCCATCCTATCATTAAATGTTTATCATAAGCTTAGGATCATCTTTCACCAGTAACAGCTTATGTAATTCTTTCTAACTGGAAAAGATTTTCTCTGTCCTGCCATAATTATTGCTGGGGATAAGCCCCAACCCATTCCCTTGTTAGAATTTGTTCCCCCCCACCCCATGCTCTCACTGGTTCTTACCAATAGCTTACAGTGAACCATGTCCAATTTCTGAACTCCAAAGATTTACCTTCCGGATCAGGGACCAGACTGGATCACTCAAGAGCTTTTGTGTGCTGCTGCTGCTGCTAAGTCGCTTCAGTCGTGTCCGACTCTGTGCGACCCCATAGATGGCAGCCCACCAGGCTCCCCTGTCCCTGGGATTCTCCAGGCAAGAACATTGGGGTGGGTTGCCATTTCCTTCTCCAATGCATGAAAGTGAAAAGTGAAAGTGAAGTCGCTCAGTCGTGTCCGACCCTCAGCGACCCCATGGACTGCAGCCTTCCAGGTTCCTCCGTCCATGGGCTTTTCCAGGCAAGAGTACTGGAGTGGGGTGCCATTGCCTTAGTACACAGTTTAAGCTGAGTTGTTTGTTGTGTAATCATCAGTCTGAGGTTTAAAGAAAAAAAAAATGTTTTGTGTGACTAAGGGATGTAGAGGGGAAAAAAAAAATTGTCCTTTCCTTCTCCTTGAGAACTCCAGACCCCTATCTCCTCCTCAGGGACCCCCAGACTTCTTATCAATCTACCTAGGAATTGACTCTCTCATTACTTTAACCAGAATTGCCACATATATAAGGAATCTAAAAAAATGGTATAGATGAACCTGTCTGCAGGGCAGAAATAGAGATGCAGATGTAGAGAGCAGACATGTGGATGGGTTGGGCAGCAGAGAAGGGGTGGGGTGAATTGACAAATTGGGATTAATTTATGAGCACTATTTGTAAAAAGGATAGCTGGTGGGAACATACTCTATGGTGCAGTGAGCTCAGCTCTGTGCTCTGTAGTGACCTAGATGAGTGGGGATGGGCAGGTGCAGAGACATTCAAGAGGGAGGCGATATCTATATACATATAGCTGATTCACTCTGTTGTAAAACATTGTAAAGCAACTATACTGCAATTTTTTAAAAAAAGAATAAAATATAATTACCATAAGTATTGTATTATAAATATTTTATTTATGCATATGTCGCATATTCTCGAGGACCCATCATTAACCTGGCATTTTGCCAAGTTCCAAGGGTGAAAAAGTGCCCTCAAGAATTTTATAATCCAATGATGAAACACTAAGATATTGGCAAATAAATATAATAACTGATTGAATATATGATGGCCATCTATTGAGCAAAAAGGCATATAAAGGAGGATGGCAAAATCGACCTGAGGAGTATCAAGAAAAGGCATCAGAAGGACGATGAGCCCTCCACGTTGTCAAGAAGAAGAGGGAAGTGAGTAAAGTATGAAACCGTAGCCTAGGAGCCGTAGTGAGCACAGCTTAGGAGGTCTGCTGAGCGTATGTGTTTCTGTCTTTTTTAACATTTTGAAAATCAGTTGAGAGCTAGATATATAAAACGCACACACCACGCACATCTTCTAACGATTCTTTCTACCACCTCCCCTTTGCTAGCACCGATCCTAGTTCATCTTTCACATAGTAGTTAGTGATCACTATTCATTAGAAAAATGTACAAATGATAGGACAGGTTTTCCAGCTGCTGCATAATGTAAAAATAAGACACAAGCTTTCTTCTAAGTGAACAATAACTGCCAAATTCACTCCTTGCTGTATGTTTGTTAGGTTGCAATCGTAGCTAAGAACTCCTGCCAGCATCAGAATACCATATAAATCAGTGCTCAGAAGCAATATTATCATACACTATCTTGCTCTTTGGCTTTTATTTTGGGATTTCAGAAGTCTGTTTACAAATAGATCATTTATATTCACACACTTACTTTTTTATAGTTTTCGTAATGAAAGCTAGGTCCCTACCACTGCTATATATGCACTCAGCTTTTATAAGCAAGACTGTGAAGAAGATGAGTTGCTCTAAGCTGTAATGTAAATAGCTTAGTGCACTAAGAAGGCATTGCTTTCCCCCATGTACATGTTTTATTTGCATTTTAATACTCTAGTAAAACTCTATTAGCCATCATTCTCTTACTTTAGTAATTTTCTCATCTTGGAATTTTGTGCGGGGTGGCAGAGTAGAAACACTTTTCTTTAGTGTTATTAATATTTATAATAACTTTTGTGGAAAACTACTAAACAATATTGTTGCAAGAATAACAGAAAATAGGAGAAAAACAAAGGAGGAACATGGAAAATCCAGAATCCCACTCCTCTAATAAACCAACTGTTTTCATTTACAATGGTTATTTTTAGACTTCAAATGTATCCATTGGTAAAGAACAACTGTGGAATTAATTTTATGTGAGCATAACAACCAGTTTTATCTTTTCTACAACAAAACTGTCTTCTTGGGGATGAGAGTGTAGACCTTGGATGGTTCCCAAGGTTCATCTGCTGTGAATTTCCTCCCTTATAGCCTTCGGGCTGCTCTGAGAGGCCTGGTCTACAGGACATATTGTGAATGATTGCATTAGCCAGCAGCCTTGTGTACCATAGCAGCATGTTGCTTTCGAGAGCAGCCAAGTAGAAACAAGGTTGTTAGAGATAAAGAGAGAAGGGTGACTATTTCAAAAGAGAGAGCTGGTTATGAGAGAACATCCTACAGTCTCACTACCTGTATTGATTCTAGACCCCACATGTTGTGAGGCTAAGGCAAGTTACTTAACGTCATTGATCCTTGCTTCTTTCCATCCATAAAATATATACAACGATCATACTGATTTTATAAGGTTGAGGAGTTACAGGTGGTTTAACATGTGTGATACAACATATGTTAAGTGCTGTCATTGGTTAATCACTAAGTTGTGTCCAATTCTTTTGAGTCCCCACGGCCTGTTGCCTAACAGGCTCCTCCATCCATGGGATTTCCCAGGGAAGGATACTGGAATGAGTAGCCATTTCCTTCTCCTGTGGATCTTCCTGACCCAAGGATCGAACCCATGTCTCCTTCATTGGCAGGCAGATTCTTTACCAGTGAGCACCCAAGGAGGTCCATGTAACATGCTAGACACATAATAAACACTTAGTAAATGTTAACTCATTTTTTTTCTGTAAATATAAACTTATTTACCCTCTCCTGCCTTCCAACACTTATGCTGACTTATGGGTGCAAAGGGCCACCAGCCTAGTATGGACTGTTACACAGACATTCAAAATAGGAAATTTGGGGGAGCTGGCTGATGAATAGCTTCTCAGGTGTGATGAACTCTTTCTTTATAGTAACAAGAACGTAAGCATGGCTTAGCAGAATAAGTGCTTGGGTCAAGTTGCGGCCTTCCATCTCACAAGTCCTGTGGCTAAAATGTTTCCCTTTTCTGAACATTCAATACAATAATAAGTTATCTTAGATAATCAATTAGGTTCCTGGAAGCTCTACATTTTCATGTGGATCATTAAAGTGAAAATGGTAGTTGCTTGATTGTGTCTGACTCTTCGTGACTCTATGAACTTTAGCCCGCTAGGCTCCTCTGTCCATGGAATTCTCCGGGAAAGAATACTGGAGTGTATAGCCATTCCGTTCTCCAGGGGATCTTTCCACCCAAGGATTGAACCCAGGTTCCTGCACTGAAGGCAGATTCTTAACCCATGCCAATAATTCCAGGAGTCAAACCAAATGAGAGCCAGTATAAATTCTGCTGTGTTTCTTTGGTCTTAGTATGCCATAACCATTTACCAGGTAAGTAGGACAGTTAGAAGGTTTAAATGAATACCATTATTTTCTGGAATTTCATTATTGTTCATACTAATTCATTCATTCATTCAGTAAGAATTTACTAAATGTCTTCTGTAAATCAAACTGTTTGCTGGATTCTGGAAGTACAGACTTAAGGTTAGGATTCACAGCCATTAGAATATGGGGATCCCAATGGGAAACATACATATGTAAACAAATCGTTTCAGCATGGTGTAATGAAAACTGTGTGTAATGTGTGCAGAGTCATGAAGACACAGAAGTAGAACTTTTTTTAATACAAATTTATTTATTTTAATTGGAAGTTAATTACTTTATAATAGTGTATTGGTTTTGCCAAGTGAATCACCAGTCCAGGTTTGATGCATGATACTGGATGCTTGGAGTTGGAGAAGTAGAACTTTTGAATGGAATGGTGAAACAGTAAAAGAATGGGCTTTGAAATCAGGTAGAATTTTCATTCATGCATTTACAAATTTTGTGACTGGGCAGTTTACTCTCTAAGTCCCAGTTTGTTGTCTGAAATAAAATGATGATGATGTCTGCTTTAAAGTGCTATTATGTGATAGTATACATGTTTCAGTGCCATTCTCCCAAATCATCCCACCCTCTCCCTCTCCCTCAGAGGCCAAAAGTCTGTTCTATACCTCTGTGGGAGGGGGCTTCAGCATTGGGAGATCGTGTACACCTGTGGCTGATTCATGTCAATGTATGGCAAAGCTAACACAGTATTGTAAAGTAGAATAAAGTATTAAAAAAATAAAAATAAAAAATAAAGTGCTATTATGTGTATGCTATTATGTGTGTGTGCTAACTTGTGTGTCTGCTCTTAGACCAGTGGTCATCAGGATCCTATTAAGTATTCTTTGTCTTAATTTACTACCTTCTTAGAAAACAGGGGCATTTGATCTGAGTTTCAGATTAAAGCATAGGAGTTTGCTTGGTAAATACAGTCAAATATGTGTATGGAAAGAGTGGGATGGATGTACATTAAATGTACATTAAATAATAGATTTTCACCCTAAAGATTGGTTGAATCTTACTGGAGGAGAAGATCCATAGTTACAATATGGTAAATGAGTTTAAAGAGAATTTGTTCTCAGGCAAGAGTTTTGCTTGCTATGCTGTCTTATTGGCAAGCATGGCAAGATGATTAGTATTCCTCTTAAACATATGTCTCTAGGATTATCTTGGTGTCACTGTGGTCATGGAAGTTGCTCCTGACTATTGCAGTATTGTAGGAATGAAATAAATATAGAAATAATGTGAGTAAAGAAAGACAGATTATAAAAGGGTAATATCATCATAAGGATTAGATTTGTGGTGTGAGTATAGAGATTGAGTTCAGAAGCCTATTGTAGGATTTTAGAAGCTTGGAATTACACTTTTAATATAGCAAAACCTGACAGATCCAGGACTTTATTTGCATTTCAAAATAGTGTTTTGAGGTTAGAGAAAGGAAATATGTTTAAAAGTAGAAGACTGGGTTTAGTGACTAAGATGCAAAGAATTAAGTTAGTATTATCAGTGATAACCTGTTGCTTGCTGCTGCTGCTGCTGCTGCTGCTGCTAAGTCGCTTCAGTCGCGTCTGACTCTGTGCGACCCCATAGACGGCAGCCCACCAGGCTCTGCCGTCCCTGGGATTCTCCAGGCAAGAACACTGGAGTGGGTTGCCATTTCCTTCTCCAGTGCATGAAAGTGAAAAGTGAAAGTGAAGTCACTGAGTCATGTCCAACTCTCAGCGACCCCATGGACTGCAGCCTACCAGGCTCCTGCGTCCATGGAATTTTCCAGGCAAGAGTACTGGAGTATGGTGCCATTGCCTTATCCAACCTGTTGCTTAATCATTTACAAATGTATTTTTACATTTCAAAATTAAGCATTAGAAGTGTGAACATTTCATTTTAATGAAAGTTCTCTCTCTTCCTATTCAGTCCACAGCCATAATGGTTATTCTCTCCTTGGACTAATAATGTTTGATATTTATATTGGTTACACCTTTGCTATTGATTATCATTCTAATTTAATATGATGATTTTATACCCTTAATCAATATATTAACCCTTGATAGTATCTCTTAATATTATTTTCCTTTCCTGCTTTCCAACAGTCATTATTTGACAGTTCTATTTCTGTTTTTCATAATCAAAATTCTTAATATTTTCTTCTACTGCCACACTCAAATCTTTGTAATTTTGTACCTACTTTGAATCTAAAAGTTGAAAACCAGTCAAGAGTATTTACATTAGCATGACAGAATATTAATACATACTGTTCAGTGTCGAAATTAATACATACTGTTCAGATAAGTGAAAGGAAAAGGAGAAAAGGAAAGATAAACCCTTCTGAATGCAGAGTTCCAAAAATAGCAAGGAGAGACAAGAAAGCCTTATTCAGAAACCAATGCAAAGAAATAGAGGAAAACAATAGAATGGGAAAGACTAGAGAGCTTGTCAAAAAAATTAGAGACCAAGAGAGCATTTCATTCAAAGATGGGCACAATAAAGGACAAAAATGGTATG
>SJYC01069253.1:0-10513 GCA_006408675.1 Madoqua kirkii
GATAATAAACACAAAAGTATATACAATATATATAATTTTTGTGCTTTTCAAAGTATCTTCACAGAAATTTATACATTTAATTATTATTATTGAATGATGATATAGTTAAGTGATTTTCTGTTATTCCAATTTGAATGATGAGAAAGCTGAAAGCCAAAAGGTTAAGTAATTTGTCTGAGGTCAGAGTTAATTACAGAAGTGATAACAGAGCTCATGTACAATCCCCTAATTTAGTATTATTTTATTATATGACATCAACATATATATCCAAATTTTAATTTGATCACTGCATTTGCAGCAATAAAATTTAATGTTTTTCTTTAATAATGGAAGAGGCAGAGTGCAGAGAAAATCAAATGCACTTGGCTTGTTTCATCTTATCCACCAGCTGTTCTTAGTTCTAATTTATAAAACTGTGTTAACTGGACCCCTGAATAATGAGGCTTTAATGACAGAACAGAATTGTTAATTCTTTTTCCTTAGCCAATTTTTCCTTGGCCAATGAACTAATTATTGAAGAGAACTTTATTATATTTTTTCCCAGTTCACTTTTAGACAATCAAAGAATCAGGAAGGAACATGATAGTGTCTAGGGACAATTATTGCAACTCTTTTGCTTCAGTTTAAAAGACACTCTACAAAAAGACAAAGTGATGGGAAATTGGTGTTACTTCTACAGATAGAGTACTGCCTGACTAATACGGACAAAGAGCAAAATCATTTATG
Organism: Madoqua kirkii; assembly: GCA_006408675.1. Lineage (NCBI taxonomy): Eukaryota > Metazoa > Chordata > Mammalia > Artiodactyla > Bovidae > Madoqua > Madoqua kirkii. The sequence continues at coordinate 727 of SJYC01069253.1, forward strand.
GGGAACCATTGTCTCCAGCAGATCATTAAAGAAAATAAATGCTTTTAAACCAGATGGAAATGTTAGAGAGTTGGACCTAAATTAAGGAATCCATTGGCCACCTGTGAATCTCAAGCTATATGCATAAGCCTGACCTGATCAACTGTTTTGAAAATTGCCTTTGCAGTGAGATTTAGAGCGTACAAGGAGAAAGATGGCTTTCTGAAGATACTGAGAGCTTGGCTCCAAAGGTGGAAATCTGAGATTTGTATTGGACCACCCACCTCAACCAGCTCTCTCCCCTATTTAAGGAATAATAATTACCTTGGTTGAAAGATGTTTATGTTATAGGAACCATTAAATGTTATGCATATATCAAATCTTGCCAACAGTCATATAAGGTGAGATGAGGAAACTCTTAAGTCAGAGGAAGCTTTGAGTAAAAATAATGATGTTGATGTTGGAAATAGTTTTTATGTAGTGGCCATGATTTTTTAACCCTCCAAACAGCTTATTGCTGCAGGTGCTATTATTTTTGTTCCCAATTTACAGAATGGAAACTGAATCCAAAGATACTAAGTAACTAGCCCAAGGATATGTTTTCCCAGGAGCCAGAATTTGAACCCAGTAATCTAGTTATGGAGACTGTATCATTGATCACTGTGCTAAACTGACAAGAACTAAGGGGTATGGATCAATTCACCACATAGTATTGGGTTGGCCAAAAAAGTTCATTTGAGTTTTTCCATGCCATCTTGTGGAAACATCTTTATTGAAGTTATCTCTGACTCCTTTTTTGCCTATTTCTTTCAAGGTAATTTACCCTAGAATATCAGTCTTGAGGAAGAAAATACTTCTTCACAGATCAAGAATGAAAGGGCAGAAATAATTATGCTTAAGAGAGGTCTGTAGATAAGCACTGCTTTGTCTTATAAATATCTTTTTATCTAATTTAAAATATGTCTAAGCAAACTAGTTAAAAAATCTCTATGTGCCTCACATGGAAGTAGTTTTGTTTGTTTTGAGGTTGAAAATGTACTGGAAGACTATCTTCTAAGAGATGTTATGGTAAAATGAGAGTGAACACAGGCCTTGTTGCTGAGGACTCACAGATTGTAGAGAGTCTAACTTACTTAAACTTCCATTTTCTTATATCTGAAGTGAAAATAATAACATGATCACTCCATGGTTGATGGAAACAGTAGATATAAAAAGTGTCAGGTGTACAACTTTAATGCCTGGAAAACAATAGACCCAATGAATGGTGGTCATAGGTATTAAATCAAGTATTGCCTTATTAAGCGCCTACTATGTGTTAATCAGGGCTTTCCAAGTGCTCAGTGATAAAGAATCTGCCTGCCAATGCAGGAAACAAAGGTTTGGTCCTTGGATTGGGAAGATCCCCTGGAGAAGGAAAGGGCAATCCATTCCAGTATTCTTGCTTGGGAAATCCCATGGATGGAGGAGCCTGGTGGGCTGCAGTCCATGGGGTTACAAAAGGGTGAGACACAGCTTAGTGACTAAACAACAATAATGTGTTGATGATTATGCTAGATGCTGAACCATAGGGTAGTAAATAGACCATCTCTGCATTCTAGAAGCTTATGATGTTGTGGGGTAAGGAATACTAACAAAGAGGCAATCCCTATAGTGTAAAAAAAGGCTTTGAGGTGATAAAAACAAAGTGCTATAGGAATGTGTATTAGTAGAAGGTCACTGAACCTAGAATTAGAAAATCAGAGAGATCTTACTGAGGAAAATATTTTTAAGAGACCAAGCATAAGTAGAATTCTAGCAGTCAAAAGGTGAAAGTAAGAGTAGAGAATAATTCTTAGTAGAAGAATCAGTATATCTAATGTCTTGGAGGTAAGAACAAACACTCCATGTTCAGAAAACCAGAAAAAGAAAAAAAAATCATGGTGGGGATTGAAGGTGATAGAGTAGTGGGGAGGCAAACTCTATGAAATTGAAAAGAGTGAATCAATGTTGTCAGTGGTATATCATCAGCCAATACTGAAATCATAACACATAGCGGATACTAAGGAATTGTTAAGTATAGGGAGTTATTTTTATCTTGCTATTTTTCTGAGATAACCACTACTTTTCTACCAAGGTATTCTTTGGAGAGAAAAGTGTGTGTCACATAGAAGCACTTCTGAGTTTTCCCTGCAAGCTCATATTGCATATGAAAATCTCCCAAGTGGTATACATGTCACAAAATCTTTAAAGTTAGAATTATAACATGGGATTAGTATTTACTTCCAACAAATTGAATGGCTTCTCTAAACTAGAGTGTTCCAGTTTTCCCATGGGGGTGTCAATTTCATTTCCTTTAATTAAGAGTGTCTGTGAAAAGAGTCCAAGATCCTGTCTGGATGAACCAAGGGGAGCTATGCGATCAGAGAGTGGAGCACAGAAACACACTTGAACTCTTTCCAAAGCAACTGTTTGAAGTGGTCCAGAAATATCCACAAGCTGCAACTTTGATCAAAGAAAAATAAGGGATAATCCTCATGTCAAACTGAATTCTCCATGGGTATTTGTGGCAATTTGACTGAAAATTGTATACTATCAAATCCCCATGGTGTATGTTTGAGGTTTGAAAAGACATGAATAATCGAGGATGATGGAAATTTGTGAAGTCCAAAGATATTTATTGACAGGACTTATTTTACTTTTCCCAAGCCAGAGAGATAAAAAGATTTTCTCTGTTTTTCTTTAAATACTTGGTCCTTCCAAAGAAAATAGCTGGATAGTCTCCAGACAGGCAGAAATACTGACTTGGCATAAATACATAAATGTGGGACAACAATGTGGTCCCAACTATTGGCTTTGTGAGTGGTTAGAAAATCTGGACATTACTATCCATTTGAAAATTATGCCATGTGGTCATTTGTATTAATTGACTCCCCATGCCCCATCTTCCCTGATCTACATCTGTTCTAAGAGAGTATATAAGGGACTAACTAAAACTTGTGCCATATAAGACTATCAAATGGGAGTTTTAAAGCCCAGTCTATTGCCTGTATGTTGAGCCATTCCTTTCAAGCCCGAGTTTACATTTAGCTAAACAGAGGCAGACCTGACTATGCACAGTGGAAGTGTCAGTGGTATGCATAGAAGCGTTGCCCAGCAATGAAAAAAGGTGCCAAACAGAGAAGCGAGGACAGTCCAATTTTGGGGACCCTCAGCAGAGTAAATGGAGTGACTAATGACCAGAAATAAGCCTTGATCAGGGCACACTCTGATATGGCTGTGCTTGGGAGGCAGTCAGACAAACCAGAGGTTGGAATTCAGCTTTGCCACTCAACAAGCTGTACAGCCTTAGGCAGGCTGGTTACTTAGTCTAAGCTGTGGCCACTTCATCTTTGAAACTGGGAAAATGGTACCTAATTTCAGACTTATTCGAGAATTCAATAAGAGGACGTGTGAAATACTTAGCATGGTCGTTTTCATCACATGGTAACTACTATAGTTTATTATTATTATTGTGATATATTGTTATTAGTAAAAATATTAGTGGGGGAGACCATAATTATCACCATTACTTGATGTCTCTTCCTATTCACTTAATTAAATTTGCTTTAAAATTACCTAACTGCTTGACTCATAACATAAACAGTCCCAGTTTACTGTTGCATATCTGCTAAGTTGCTTCAGTTATGTCTGACTCTTTCCAATCCTAGAGACTGTAGCCTGCTAGGCTCCTCTGTCCATGCGATTCTCCAGGCAAGAATACTGGAGTGGGTTGCCATGCCCTTCTTCAGGGTATCTTCCTGACCCAGAGATCAAACCTTCGGTTTTCTGCATCTTCTGCATTAGCTGGCCAGTTCTTTACAACTATAGAGTAAATAAATAAATTAGAATACAACTGAATATAGATATGTAAATAAGACAGGATATCATAAACAGTGGAGTAATTAACTTTCTATAGTGAGAGAATAAGAGTCCCAAGGTGTAACAATCACAAACTCAGGTTTATATCTATGGCCTTTTAATTGTATGTTAGATATAGTTTAAAATAATCTTTTTTGTTTCTCTTCTGTCATTTCAAACACCAATTGTGAAGTCAACCAATTGTGAAAATCTTACATGTAGTTGAGTTATTAATTTAAACAAGACCTTTTCCTGGTGGCATAAAGGAGAGAAAAAAGAAACTAAAAAAATTAGATTGTTTTGCTCCTAGACTGTTTTCTTTTTGACAGTTCTCATTATAGATTTTGAAAACAGTGGATTTGGGAAGACTGGTCATTTATTTTTCTCTTTTCTTGAACTAGATCTAAATTTACCTTATTAATTTATTCATTACACCAGTTTCCATATACTCATTACTTGGAGGTTTTAAAAAGGAATATAATAATGTGGACAAAGGATTATCTAACAGTAGCATTCTATAGCAAAGTGATCAAGTTAAATACTCAGGGAACTGAAAAAGTCTAATGGCCTGGTTGTTACATTAAAAATGTATGGTTTACTTCTCATCTGATGAGGATATTTCCCTAAATTATAATGTTAATTTAACTCTTCAATATAGTTATTCCACGCTATAAATATATGAGTAGTTTGACTGATTTGGTTGATTTCTTTGTCTTAATTTTGTTTGTGAGGTTGCATACATTTCACAGTATCCTCTTAAGATGGAATGATGAGAACAATAAGGCAGAAATGCCCAAGTTTCATAAGACATCTTAAAAACTAGTTTCCTGTAAGTGATACCAATAAACTTAAATACCTGTGGGGTGTTTACAGTGTCTTTAATGAAAAGATCATTATACTTGGTAACTAGAAAGACTGAGCATAGCTTCTTGTATGCAGTTATCTTAACTAAACCATATTAGCAGGTATTGAATGCCTGCTGTTGCTGTGCTAAGTCGCTTCAGTCATGTCCGATTCTGTGAGACCCCATGGACTGTAGCCCACCAGGCTCCTCTGTCCACAGGATTCTCCAGGCAAGAACACATTGAGTGGGTTTCCTTCTCCAATGCATACATGCATGCTAAGTCACTTCAGTCGTGTCCGACTCTGTGTGACCCTTATGGACAGCAGCCCGCCAGGCTCCTCTGTCCACAGGATTCTCTAGACAAGAAGACTGGAGTGGATTGCCATTTCCTTCTCCAATTGAATGCCTAAATTATAATAATATATTTTCGGAGAACCATGAAGAATATAAATGAATAAGGGAACAGATTTCTCTTCTTTAAGACATTTTATGTTTCAGTCAAAAGAAATATCTTCCCCTAGCCACTGTTAGAAAACAGTCTGCAATCTGGCGTTTTAGAATTTTATGTTCAAGGTCATACTCATTTCTGAAACACTATTATAGAGTGCTTCCCAGGTGATGCAGCTGGTAAAGAATCTGCCTGCCAACGCAGGAGACGCAGGTTCAATTCCTAGGTCAGGAAGATCCCCTGGAGTAGGAAATGGCAACCCACTCTAGCATTCTTGCCTGGAAAGTTCCACGGACAAAGGAACTTGGCAAGCTACTGTCCATGGGTCTCCAAAGAATCAAACACCACTGAGCAACTGAACACACATGCATCGTAGAGTGAAGCAGATGAGGGTGATTTCAGAGAGGAGGACTTTAGAGACAGAATAGGATGTAAGCAGGCATGTATACAAGAAAAGGGCCGTCAGACACAGTATGGACAGAAGCAGAGTTAAGAAATAATCTGCTAAATACTATTATTTTAAGGAGACTTCATGAGATAGCATATATTTTATTTTAAGAAATGTAGAATAAGGTTTGACTCATTATTAGCTGCTTTAAATCTACCACTGGAAACTTTGTTCAGAGATGATCATTCATATCATTAATTAGTAAGATTTATAGTTCCTTGTGATTAGAGTCTATGGAGATATCCTTATTTCTGCTCTCCCATGACCCTGAATAATATGGTTATGTAATGGGCTTTTGACAAAAATTCATTCATCAGACTAGAAATGATCATTCTTATTTACATGTTGTTTACAAAGCAACAGTGTAAAATTTTATTAAGCTAAATAGTTCATGTATATTTTTTCAGGCAAATGAACTATTTAGCTTAATATAGGAACAGAAATCTTTCATAGGTTTTGACTGTTGGTGGTTTTAGGTTTTATTGAAAGCATTTAACTATATTTCAGCAAGGTAAACATGAAGGAAGGTTAAAAGGAACAGTCTTTTAGATAGCTAGGTAGCTAGTGTTTGACAGCATAAATTGAATCTGTCCCTTATCTTATAAAGGCAGAATACACTGAGAATGAATGAAGAAAATTGGACTTCTAAAATGATAAAATATTCAATAACTCTACTGGAACAAAATCTTGTTTTTCATAACTTGATTTCTAATCAAATTTATGTTATGTGAAAAAAATAATACCGCAGAGAAAACACTTCAGTCTCCTACTTCGTTTTAAACCATGACAAAAACAATGGCACTATAACAATTGGAGGCACTAATTGGGTTTCTGCACTGTGCCTACTCGTGTTAAAGTGCTTTGCATGTTCCCTTGCATATCTTTACAGTGCCTTGGTTTCACAGGCAATGAAGTGAGTCTGACAAAGATCAATAAATGCCCAAGGTTCTCAACAAGTACAAAACAGCTCTACTTGAAACCCAAGGTCTCTCTGATCTGAGAGCTCGTGTGTATTCCCTATGTCAGTATTTCCCAAACTGTCATTATTTGTCAGGGTTCCCTAGTGGCTTAGATAATAAAGAGTCCGCCTGCAATGCGGGAGACTCGAGTTCAATCCCTCAGCTGGGGAGATCTCCTGGAGGAGAGCATGGCAATCTACTCCAGTATTCTTGCCGGAGAATTCCATGGAAGGGTGAGTCTGGGGGGCTACAGTCCACGGGGTCACAAAGAGTCAGATAAGACTGACTAACACAGCAGACTGACTTTTAAAATATCTGAATACTATCTGGACTCTTTTTTTATTGTGATACAATGCATGTGACATAGAATTTACCATTTTAACCTTTCTAAAGTATTCAATTCAGTGACATACATATATCACATCATTATGCAACTGTCACCATCCATCTCTAGAACTTTTTCACCATCCCAGACTGAAACTTGATACCTGTTAAGCACTAACTACCCGTTGTTTCCTACCCTTCGTCCCTGAAGAACACTATTTTAATTTCTGTCTCTATGAATTCAACTGATTTAGGTAACGCATATATGCAGGATTGCATAATATGATTTGTTTTCTGTGACTGGCTTATTTCACTTAGCACAATGTTTCAAGACTTATCCATGTGGTAACATGTATTAAAATTTTATTCTTTTTTTCCCTCCACCTTTGTTGAGGCATATTTCTACTGAGCTGTTTTATACATATTCATTCTTTTTCAGTCTTTCAGTCCTATCCTACTCTATGACCCCATGGACTGCAGCTCACTGGGTTTCCCCTGTCCTTCACCATCTTCTGGAGTTTGCTCAAACTCATGTCCACAGAGCTGATGATGACATCCAACCATCTCATCCTCTGTCGTCCCCATCTCTTCATGCTTTCTGTTGTTCCTGGCATCAAGGTCTTTTCTAATGAGTCAACTCTTCCAATCAGGTGGCCAAAGTATTGCAGCTTCAGCTTTAGCATCAGTCTTTCCAATCAATCAGGATTGATTTCCCTTTAGGATTGACTGGTTTGATCTCCTCACAGTTCAAGGGACTCTCAAGAGTTTTCTCCAACACCATAGTTCAAAAGCATAAATTCAACATTCAACCTTTTTTATGGTCCAACTCTAACACCCATACATGGCTACTGCAAAACCATAGCTTTGACTATATAGACTTTTGTCAGAAAAGCTGTCTCTGCTTTTTAATATGTTGTCTAGGTTTGTCATAGCTTTTCTTCCGGGGAGCAAGTGTCTTTTAATTTTATGGATGAAGTCACCATCTGCACTGATTTTGGAGCCCAAGAAAATAAAGTCTGTCACTGTTTCCATTGTTTCCCCACTTGCCAAGAAGTGATGGAACCAGATGCTATGATCTTCATTTTTGAATGCTGTTTTAAGCCAGCTTTTTCACTCTCTTCTTTCACTTTCCTCAAGAGGCTCTTTAGTTCCTCTTCACTTTCTGACATAAGATTAGGTTCATCTGAATATATGAGGTTATTGATATTTCTCCCAGCAATCTTAATTCCAGCTTGTGCTTCATTCAACCTGGCATTTCACATGATGCACTCTGCATAGAAGTTAAATAAGCAGGGTGACAATATACAGCCTTGACATACTCCTTTTCCTATTTTGGAACCAGTCGGTTGTCCCATGTCCAGTTCAAACTGTTGTTTCTTGACTTGCATACAGCCTTCTCAGAAGGTAGATTAGGTGGTCTGGTATTCCCATCTCTTGAAGAATTTTCCCCAGTTTAATTTGATTCACATAGTCAAAGGCTTTAGCATAGTCAGTGTTCAAGCAGATGTTTTTCTGGAATTCTCTTGCTTTCTCTATGATCCGAGGGATGCTGGCAATTTGATCTCTGGTTCCTCTGTCTTTCTGTTGAAGCCTATCTTGGAGAATTTTGAGCATTACCTTACTTGTATGTAAAATAAGTGCAGTATCGTGTGGTAGCTTGAGCATTCTTTGGCAGTGCCTTTCTTTAGGATTGAAATGAAAACTGACCTTTTCCAGTCCTATATCACTGCTGAGTTTTCCAAATTTGGGGGCATATTGAATGTAGCCCTTTCACAGCATTATCTTTTTAGGATTTGAAATAGCTAATCTGGAATGCCATCATCTCAACTAGCTTTGTTCATAGTGATACTTCCTAAGGGCCACTTGTCTGTCTCTAGGTGAATGATTACACCATCATGGTTTTAGTGTCTTTAAGATATTTTGTGTCTTTAAGATATTTTTCTTCTATGTGTTCTTGCCACCTCTTCTTAATATCTTCTGCTTCTGTCAGATACATTTTTGCCTTTATTATACCCATATTTGCATGAAATATCCCCTTGGTGTCTCTAATTTTCTTGAAGAGATCTCTAGTCTTTCTCATTCTGTTGTTTTCCTCTATTTCTTTGCAGTGATCACTTAGGAGACTTTCTTATCTCTCCTTGCTATTCTTTGGAACTCTACATTCAAATGAGTATATGTTTCCTTTTCTCCTTTGCCTTTCACTTCTCTTTTATTCCCAGCTATTTGTAAAGCCTTCCAAGACAACCATTTTGCCTTTTTACATTTCTTTTTCTTGGGGATAGTTTTGGTCACTGCTTCCTGTACAATGTTAGGAACCTCCATCCATAGTTCTTCAGGAAGTCTATCAGATCTAATCTCTTGAATCTGTTTGTCACTTCCCCTGTACAATCTTAAGTTATTTGATTTAGATTATACCTAGTCTCGTGGTCTTCCCTAATTTCTTCAATTTAACATTTTGCCTTTTTACATTTCTTTTTCTTGGGGATAGTTTTGGTCACTGCTTCCTGTACAATGTTAGGAACCTCCATCCATAGTTCTTCAGGAAGTCTATCAGATCTAATCTCTTGAATCTGTTTGTCACCTCCCCTGTACAATCTTAAGTTATTTGATTTAGATTATACCTAGTCTCGTGGTCTTCCCTAATTTCTTCAATTTAGTCTGAATTTTGCAATCAGGAGTTTATGATCTGAGCCACAATCAGCCCCTAGTCTTGTTTTTGCTGACTGTATAGAGCTTCTCCATCTTCAGCTGAAAATAATATAATCAGTCTGATTTTGATATTGACCATCTGGGGATATGCATGTGTATAGTCATTTCTTGTGTTGTTGGAAGAGACATCACATGGACCTGACAGATTCCAAAGGGTTGTAGGGGTTGGGGTGGGGGATAAGTCTTATTTATGTATCCAG
>SJYC01069254.1:0-17102 GCA_006408675.1 Madoqua kirkii
CCATCTGGGGATATGCATGTGTATAGTCATTTCTTGTGTTGTTGGAAGAGACATCACATGGACCTGACAGATTCCAAAGGGTTGTAGGGGTTGGGGTGGGGGATAAGTCTTATTTATGTATCCAGAAGGATAGGATGACAGATGGAATGTTCATTATTCATTTCTACAAAAACAGGAGACCAAGGTCACTTTATAGATTCAACAAAAGTACTCATATCAGTATTCCAAATAATTTTAACTACCTAAAATCACCTCCGCTGTCACCACAAGTGTGTAAGCTGTCTTTAGTAAAATATCATTTTATGCTTCAGAAAACAAGTCACTCTATTGTATTAGATTTCATTCTAGTTACCTCTAACTAAACAAACACAGTATTTTCAATAATTGATAAAAGAATGATGAAACTTGAATGAAGATGAATTATTCATCAGAAGGCAAAATTGGTTCATTCGTTCATAAATTTACACATAATTTATTGCTGGTTAAATACAGCTCTTAAGAACTCTGAAGATGCAGTAGTGAACAAGATATAAATGGGTCATATTTTCAAGGAACGTAAATGTTTAGAAAGAAACACAGACGTTAAAATCAGAACTACCACATGCAGTGATTACTATAAAGGACCTTTTAGGACATATAACCAGATGCACCTCAAGTAACATGAGTGGTGTTAAAGAAAAGTTTTCATGTGAATAGAGTATTTTAAATCATAAAAATGTGTAGAAACCAGGAAGATGAGAAAATTGTTTTAGGCAGAGGAATTATCATACTAAAATTCCTGAGAATGGGAAGAGCAAGGCAATTTAAAAATGTTCAACAAATCCATTACTCTTCAGAAAATAAACAAGAAAGTTTAAGTCATAAAAGAGAGATGGCCCTTTACAACACAGGCTTTTAGAGCACTGAGCAGAAATTAATTTTATTATAGAAGGTAAGGTTTTTTGTCTCCATTTTGTAAGTGATTACATGGTGTCTAACTAAGGTTTAAACATTGAAGCCTACATTTGAACCAAGTTGTTATGACTCCATTAGCAACAATTTTACCAATCCCACAATTATCATCTAAACTGGATTTTATAGCAGAGTCTGTTTACTTTTAAGAAAGATTATAGGAAAGGAAAACCTAGTTTATATAAGGTAATAACTGTGAAAGTTTAGGGGGAAAACTTTCAAAGAGTTTATACAAGAGCATATGAATTAGAATATGGACAATCAGGTATAGGAATTTAAAATTGCTTAACTTCTGTAATTGTGAAAAATGTGAATGAAAACAGCATGGTGACTTATCCTTTCCAGTTTTCAGGTTTTGTTGTTAGTAGTGGTGTTTTGTTTTGTTTTTTTTTGACCATCTAAACACTGATATTTTGAACACTGAAGAGACTGGACATTGGCAGTCTTTTCAGATTGCTATATGGGTAGTTCATCTCAATCATTTACCAAGTAATCTGTTTCCAGAAATTTAGTCTAAGGTAATGTGTGTATATATACACACACACACACATATAAATGTTTTGTTGTTGTTCAGTCACTAAAGCATGTCTGACTCTTTGCAACACGATGGATTGCACCATACTATACTTTCCTGTCCTTCACTATTGCCCAGAGTTTGCTCAAACTTATGTCCATTGAATCAGTGATGTCATCCAGTCATCTCATCCTCTGCCACATGCTTGTCCTCCTGCCCTCAGTCTCTCCCAGCATCAGGGTTTCTTTTCCAATCAGTCAGTTCTTTGCATCAAGTGGCGAAAGTATTGGAGCTTCAGCTTCAGCATCAATTCTTCCAGTGAATATTCAGGATTGATTTCCTTTAGGATGGACTGGTTGAATCTCCTTGCAGTCCAAGGGACGCCCAAGAGTCTTCTCCAGCACCGTAGTTTGAAAGCATCAGTTCTTTGGTGCTCAACTTTCTTTATGGTTCAGTTCTCACATCTGTGCATGATTACTGGGAAAAAAAAGAGCTTTGATTTTACACATTTGTCAACAAAGTGATGTATCTGCTTTTTAATATGCCATCTAGATTTGTCATAGCTTGTTTCCAAGGAGCAATCATCTTTTCATTTCATGATTGCAAGCATCATCTGCAGTGATTTTGGAGCTCAAGAGAACAAAATCTGTTATTTCTTCCACTTTTTCCCCTTCTATTTGCCATGAAGTGATGGGACTAGATGCCATTATCTTTGTTTTCTGACTGTCGAGTTTCAAGCCAGCATTTTCACTCCTCTTTCACCCACATCAAGATGCTGTTTTAGTTCCTCTTCACTTTGTGCCATTAGAATGGTATTATCTGCATAACTGAGGTGGTCGATATTTCTCCTGGTAATCTTTATTCCAGCTTGTGAGTCATCCAGCCCAGCATTTTGCAGGATGTGCTCAGCATAGAAGTTAAATAAGCAGAGTGACAATACACAGACTTGATGCACACAGACTCCTTTCCCAATTTTGTACCAATCCATTGTTTCATGTCCAGTTCTGACTGTTGCTTCTTGACCTGCATACAGGTTTCTTAGGGAGGCAGGTAAAGTGGTCTGGTATTCCCATCTCTTTAAGAATTTCCACAGTTTGTGATCTACATAGTCAAAGGCTTTAGCATAGTCAATGAAGCAAAAGTAGATGATTTTCTAGAACCCCCTTGCTTTTTCTATGATCCAACGGATGTTGGCAATTTAATCTCTGGTTCCTCTGCCTTTTCTAAATCCAGTTTGTATATCTAGAAGTTTTTGGTTCATGTACTATTAAAGTCAAGCTTGAAGGATTTTGATCATAACCTTACTAGCATGTAAAATGAGTAAAACTGTATGGTGGTTTGAAATTCTTTGGTATAGCTTTTCTTTGGGATTGAAATGAAAACTGAACTTTTCCAGTTCTGAGGCCATTGCTGAGTTTTCCAAATTTGCTGGAATATTGAATGCAACACTTTAACAGCATCATCTTTTAGGATTTGAAATAGCTCAGCTGGAAATCCATCACCTTCACTAGCTTTGTTTGTAGTAATATTTCCAAAGGCTCACTTGACTTCACATTTTAGGATGTCTGGCTCTAGGTGAGTGACTGCACCAGTGTGATTATCCAGGTCATTAAGACCTTTTATGTATAGTTCTTCTGTGTATTCTTTCCTCTTTTTTTTAATCTCTTCTCCGTTAGGTCCCTGTGGTTTTTGTCCTTTATTGTGCTCCTATTTGCCTGAAATATTCCTCTGGTATCACTAGTTTTATTGAAGAGATCTCTAGTGTTTCATATTCTATTGTTTTCTTTTAGTTCTTTGCATTGTTCACTTAAGGTTTTCTAATCTGTCCTTGTTATCCTCTGCATCTGCATTCAGTTCGGTATATCTTTCTTTTTCTCCTTTGCCTTTAGCTTCTCTTCTTTTCTTAGCTATTTGTAAGGCCTCCTCAGACAACCATTTTGCCTTGTTGCATTTCTTTTCCTTTGGGGTGATTTTGATCACTGCCTCCTGTACAGTGTTATGAACCTCCATCCATAGTTCTTCAGGCACTTTGTCTACCATATCTAATCCCTTTAATCTATTTGTCACTTACACTGTGTAATCACAAGGGATTTGATTTCAGTCATACCTGAACGGCCTAATAGTGTTCACTATTTTCAATTTAAGTCTAAATTTTCCAATTAGGAGCTCATGATCTGAGTCACAGTCAACTCTGGATCTTGTTTTTGCTGACTGTATAGAGCTTCTCCATCTTTGGCTGCAAAGAATGTAATCAGTTTGATTTCAGTATTGACCATCTGGTGATTAGATTATATATGCATACATATCTATATATGAATACTTTGATATCTGCATGTCTATATATTCTGTTTATATATTTATAGTGACAAATTTGAGTAGTGCATTGATTTTGTTCAGATATTTATGAACTTATATATAGCCATTATTAAAATGGAAAGAAATATCTATTATAAAGAGCAAGTATAAAAAAATCAATTTACAGAAAACACTTTAAACTAGTATCTAAATTATAAAGTCATGTAAGATCAAGTTTATGAATAGATTTGTGTGTATAGTTAAAGTTGAAGGCCATACACCAAAAATGTTTACATTTTGGTTTTTGCTGTATGGGATATTGTTTGCTTTTGATTTACTTCTTAGACACCCCACCCACAATTTTCTACACATTGTTCACTTTTTTTTAATGATCAATACAAAAATGCAAAATAAAAGCTAAAATAGTTCTTGGTTAGAAATCATGCTTGGTGCATAGGGGCTAGATGGTAAATGATAAAGCAGTTATATGGTATGAAGTCTGATAGTGTTTTAATGACATTTGAATAGGAATATTAATATCCTGGAATAATAATACCTGTTAAAATATAGTAAGACCTTTTAAAACAATGTCCATCTTCATGTAACTCAGCACATACTTTACATTCCATTTCTTTTCTAAACAATCTTTTAGCTTTTGCTCTACCCTTTCTAATTGGATCATGACCCCCTTTTACACAGCCTGTTTCTGTAGATCTCTGGACTGCAATTCAGTGACACAACCTCCCAAAAGAAAATGGGGTTGGAGAAAGCACTTGAAATAAGTTGAGCCAGGTAGATTCTCTTTTTTTGCTAACTGGGCCTCCAGTCTGTGTGTGATGGTTTGAATGTGAAGCCAGATGGTGGAGGAGTACATGCCCAAGTGGAGGAGGGGTGTGTGGCCAGAGAGGGAGAGTGAGCGAAACGCTTGGGGCGAAGTAGAGAGGAAACAAGGCAGGAGGAACCTCAGCACTTGTCTTCTGATTCCTGATTCCAGGTTTTTGAAACCTTCCCCATGACATATCTGTATGTTTGCAAATCATTACCCTTTGCCATGAAACTAATTTGAGTGAGTTCTATTTTTAGTGCACTCAAAAGATTCCAAGTTAAGGCAATATATAATAGTCACTAAATAATCTGTACTTGGTTTATATAAGACTCATATTTGGATGCATAATTACAGAGAAGGACTGAACTTTATGGTCAAGGGAACATTTTAGGAGACTTTGAGGTCAATTTCTTCTTCACAAAAGGCTTAGCATAACAATATTACTAATTTTCCTTTATTCTACTTTTGTTCACCTCCAGTGAACAGGGTATTTCTCATATGATGGCTCTTTGCACTTTAGTTTGTATGCTTTCTCTTTTTTATGCAGTCTTCAATAAATGAGTATATTTGCAGCATTCCTCTTGTCTTCCCTATCCTAGAATAGCACTGGCTAATTAGTCAATAATTTCAGGTATGATTTTTCCTTTTTTTCTGACTCTTACTATCTTGCATACCCACCCAAAATAAGGCATTGCCACTTTTAAAGTGTATTTTCCTACACACTTCATGATATTTTTGACAATTGTCACGTCTCTCTTCTGCATGTGAGCAAGGCTTCTGTGTGATGGAGTGCTAGGCCATGGGAGATCACATAGTATACTATGATAGAGTTGTCTGACTTATACATGACATAATCTTAAGGACATTTTCTAGCTGATCTGAACTATAATTCAATCTTTGGCACAGTGGAGTTTTATAGCCTGTAATGCACAGAGCTTCTGATGAAGGGTCAAAATTAACCAATAATAGAAAACAGATAATTTAAAAATCACTAAGTTATAGGCCAAAGGATACTGCTTCTTAAATATTTTCTTTCTGCAATAGACACCTACTTTTTAGCTGAAACATAGAATTACTGATGTTTTAGAACTGATACTTATACAATCATAAAATTATTAGCTGTTATGAAAGATAAATTATTCTGAGCATTGTGTCATGCATAGTACTAGGTAGATGTAACTAGTCTCATATTTACAGTGAGGAAATTAATCTTGGGAAAGGTGAAATAATTGACCCCAAGTCACATAGAAAATGTAAAGTCAAAGTGAATATTTGAATTGGTCTTACCCAGGAATAAAGCTTTTGTTCTTTCCATTATAATATATTGCCTCTGAGAAGAAATGCAGCTTAAACATTTAGACAAAGAACACCAGTTCATGGTGATTGAACCCAATTCACTATGAGTCTTTTCAGTCGTTTGTTTTCTTTGCCACATGTATAGGCAGAAAAATTCAGACTTCTACTTCTTCAGTGACTTTCCCTGTGATTGGACTTCCCTGGTGGCTCAGATGGTAAAGCATCTGCCTATGAAGTGGGAGACCCAGGTTTGTTCCCTGGGTTGGGAAGATCCTCTGCAGAAGGAAATGGCAATCCACTCCAGTACTCTTGCATAGAAAATCCCATGGATGGAGGAGCGCTGTAGGCTACAGTCCATGGGGTCACAAAGAGTCAGACATGACCGAGTGATTTCACTTTCACACTTAGGATGAAAATCAAAGTAGAAACACACCACTTAAATTATATTTGTACTCCCACACTGCAATGTGTCTTCTATTTACCCTTCTAGACTCACTGTCTACCTGCTTCCCTCTGCTTTCTGCGAGAAGAGACTGCCTTGTAAGACTGCACCAAGAGAATACCTTTGCTTCTGGCTTTTGTTGGGTTTAACTAATGAGGAACCATGGCAGGAGGTTCGGGCAGGGAGAGGAGAGTAAATGAACGTGGAGTATTCTCTCCTCTTTTTATTTCTTCAACCCTAGAAATTGTACCAACACCTTTCTTACTAGTACCTGGGGCTTGGTGGGCTGGGATCTATGCTATCCCTTGAGTTTTCCTTTACTCTGTCCCCCTTGTAAATAGTATCTTTATTAACCTCTTCATGAGTTATAAAATATCTGAGTCCCTTCTAAGATTCTGTCATTTGTTTTATTGGGGGATCCTTCCTTATACATCTGATGTCTAACAACAACAACAAAAACACCTGACACACTGTGTTATAAGACTGGATACATAAATAGAAGAAAACAGTAATACATATTTTATCCTTATGGAAGACAAAGATGGATAAGAAAGCCACTTACCAGGTGTCTGGTAATCTCAAAGTAGTTTCCTGTTCTGTGGGGCCAGTATGCCAAATAGAAAAGTAAATTTCTACCCAGATTTTCTTTTTCTTTTATAAACAAAGCAAACTTGGAGCCCCATGAAAGCTGAGAAGTTTGGTCATACAGCCAAGCTCCTGCTGTCTGGAAAATGTGATAGTAATCCAAAAAAGGATTTCAGAGGGCTCATCCAGCAGCTCTGTGGTCACTCTGGCCTGGCAGAGGATGAAAGCCCCATGGTTAGATGAGAGCTTAGAATAGCACTCTCAAGCCTTTTTTACTTTTTGCTTAAATTTTAAAATGTTAGCCAAGTGGACAAGGGTGTCTCACATTTAAAGGCTAAGGTTCACCGCTAATAAAGTGATAACTCTTTCCTCTCATAAAATACTTCCATTTAGTTTATTGAAGGCATCCAAACTATCAACATTTGGTTTATCTATCTCCCAGATATGTTATTCAGCTATTAGTGATCAATTTCACTGTGGATATAATCATCACTTCTGGTGACTTAGAAAAGAAAGAGGTGGTAGTTGTTACTTTTAAGCATCCTGGAATTGTCTATCTGAAGGCCTGTGCTCACAAAAACAACTTCTATTTTTTAAAGAAGGCATTGAGTGTTCCAGAAACCATTTACTAAAGTCATGATCATTTTAGATCCTTCACCACTATCTCGTGCAGGTGTTATATCAGGCATTTTGAACGTAAAAGACATTTGGTAAATTACAATCATGATACAAATATTAAAACAGGGTAATTCAGAGCACAAGGTACCTGTTCCCTCTCTGGCTCTTCTATAGGGAAAACGCCAGTGTTCTGTCTTATAAGTGAGGAGACGGAAACTCCCAGGAACGAGAGTCCTTGCCTAGTTCCATGGTGAGGGAACATGTGGAGTAAGAGCCCTGGCCCCCTCCCCTTTCCTCACACATTAACAGAGGAAAAGGCAGCCTCTCATCTTCCCCTAGCTCTGCCTGAGTCCCCAGAGGCCCACCCAGGGACTCTGTAGGGTTAGACTGGTGGTGGCTGAGGGGTAAAGAAGCCGCCTGCCAATGCAAATCCCTGGAGAAGGAAATGGAAGCCCTCTCCAGAATTCTTGCCTGGGAAATCCCATGGACAGAGGAGCCTGGTGGGCTACAGTCCATGAGGTCCCTAAAGAATTGGATGATTTAGAGATTAAATAGCAGCAACAACATCACGATAGACCATTAGATTGGCTAAGGATATGTCACAAAGGGCAGAGGAGTGTCATCTGACTTTGTTCTGTTTCCCTCTTTCTTTCTTTTTTTTTTTTTTTAAAGAATCATTAAGTCATAGGCCAAAGGACACTATTTCTTAAGTACTTCCTTTTCTGTTATAGGCATCTACCCTTCCTAAACATAGGGCTTTTTTGTTTGTTTCTGTTTCTATTTTTGCGAAACTTTTATGATGGGTAGCTTACTCTTTTGCCAGGTAATCCTTTTCATATTTAGATTGCAGTGTTTTTTTTTTTTTTCCCTTCCATTTTATTGATACAAAATTATCTATAGCTTAGAATCACTAGTTCTGAGGTTTTAAATAATTAAACTGATAGTTTTGGTTGATGAGTTATAAACTTTTTTGACCTGAAGGATTCTTTGTTTAGATGAGCTTGTTTTGGAAAATGTAAGTGACGAATACAGCCTTATTCTTGTTGAAGCTGGTGGTGAGTGCTGAACCCCATCAATAAGGCCCCTTAGGGGGCCTCATGGAGTACAATTTGAATATCAGTGATTTGGTCTGACACTATGACTTATCAGAAATATCAGATGATGGAAATCTAGTGAGGCAAAGAAAAATCTCAGGGCACACACCTAATCAAATGAAAACCAGGAATTAAAACAGGCCATTAAATTCCTAAACAAAACTTTTCTCATGTTAACATACCACTTTACCCATGCTCTGAGTTGCTCTGGCGCAACACAGAATTTTAACTTCCAGATACTCTGCTGTCCATTATGTGGCAGAAGTACTGATTTCTATTCTCCAAAAACCCTAAGCTCACCCCACCCTCGGGCCTCTAGACTTCTGTTACTTCTTCCTGGCTTCTCTGGCCCAGACCTTTGTACAGCTGACTCCTACCTACCATTCAGGTCTCAGATCAAATGTCACTTCCTCTGAGATGCCTTCCTTGATTCCAAAATTGTAATATTCAATATCCTATTACTATATTTTTTCTTCCTCCTACCCCTAATTGTACCTGATTAGTATTTTGTTAATATATTTGGTTCTTTGGTTCTTATCTATTTCTTGCTAGAATGGAAGCTCTGTGAGCCTTTCTTATGGGCTAATGAATTTCTAGTACTGGAAAAGCACATAAAGATATAGAGTGAAATTTGACAAATATTTGATATATGAGTGCATACTAGACAGAGCTGCGTGTCTGGGCTGCCTGCTGCCTCTGGTCATCATGACTTGCTTGTTAGGTAAAAGTCAAGTGATCATTCATCTGAACGCTGGGGAAAAGGCTACAGAGACTATGTCAGACCCTTTGACTTCCTTCTAGCCTAGGATTTCCATGATACAAAGAAATTAAGACTGTTTCTATGTATAAGAAAAGTCCTATGTTTACTATTTGGAAGAAAATTTTTAATTCTAATGCATCCCAGTATATCATACTATAGCAATAATTGCTCTGTTTACAAGGATTAAAATATATGCATTTCAGATTTGTTAACCACCATCAGACACTATATATATATATATATATATATACACACACACACATATATACACAATATATGTAAGAAATGTACAATATATAATCACATATGTAATTTCTTCACCATGCACAATATTTGTAACTACATATGTTTTACAAATAATTTTCATTCCCTTTTTTGCCATTCTCAGAGCTGCTGCCACATTGTTGTTGACTCCCTTAATGATTTACCCACATTAATGTAATGTTCAGCCATGTCTGATTCTTTGTGGCTCCATGTGACTCTAGCTCGCCAGGCTCCTCTGTCCATGGGATTTCCCAGGCAAGAATACTGGAGTAGGTTGCCATTCCCTTCTCCAGGGGATCTTCTTGATCCAGGGGTTGAAACCACATCTCCTGCATTGGCAGATGGATTCATTACCACTGAGGCCCCTGGGAAGCCCAACAACAATGTCATCGTCTCCCAGCTGGCCTCCTGTTCTGCTCCTGCAGCTCCCTTCCCAGACCTTTTTCACTAATGAAAGTCTTCTGTTACAAATAAGTAATTTTCTAATCTTTTACTCATTCAAACTGTATTAGTTTCCGGTGGCTGCTGTAACAAATTACTGCAAATTTGGTGACTTAAAACAATGGAAATTGATTTTGTCACTGTTCTGGAGACCAGGAGTCCTAAATGAGTAGGAAGATGCCAAGCTGAAAGGAAGGTGTCAGCAAGGCCACACAACTTCCTGAGGCTCTATGAGAATCTGTGCTTTGCACCTTCCAGTTTGTGGTTGCTGTTAGCATTCCGTGGCTTGTAGTCATATCACACTAATTTTCAAGAGGAGCATCATCAAATCTTCATCTGCTCTGTCTTCACATTACATTCTTCCTTGCATGCCAACAATTTTTCTGCTACCTCTTGTTGGGATACATGTGATTGCATGTTGGGTCAATCTCATTGATCCCGGATAATCTCTTTCTTCTTCTAAAGATGCATAATCACATCTGCAAAAACTGTATCTCTTTTAAGCTGACATTTACAGGTTCCAGAGATTGGGACCTGATGTCTTTGGGGGCAGGTATCAGCCTAGCACAGGGCTTTCTTACATTGATTTGCCACTGCCTGTAAAATAAAGTACACATTTCTTACCGGGAAATACTGGTCCCTAAGACTCTGACCTCTATTTTTTTTCTCTTCAGATTTTCCATGATAATTTTCTTTATTCCCAAACATTTTCTTTTTCAAAGGTCTTTTCCCATCTCCTAAAAGTAAACCATTTTTTAAAATATTTTTTTCTATTTTGTAGTATTCTATCCTCACCTACAATATTTTCCTCTTTTATCTTAACAATCCTTTAATTATTTAACATATACAGAGGGACTGCAAGGTTTTAGAAATTGTGCTGAATTTATAAGATTTGGTCCTGAGCTAAAGGACTTGAGCATTCAATGGTGAGGACTGAGAAATAGAAAATAGAATATGATAAATGACAGAATATAAAAATAAATACATAGAATATGATCAGAATGGAAAGAATGGCCATGCAGAGGGCCGATGAACAGGAAAAGGTATCCTCTTAAAGGCAATCCTGGATCAATCTTAAGCAATACAAGTCTAAAGGAACAAGTTAGCCAGATGTAGAAGTCGGTGACTGTGATGGACGGTAGAGGCTGATATGGAGGCCTTCAAGATTATGGGCTTTGTTTATTTTTTCAGTTTTACTGCAAAATAATTGATATCTAACACTATTAAATAAGTTTAAAGTGTGCAACATGTACAGCATGGTGATATGATGTACATTTCTGTACACTGACAGCAAAATATCAAATCTTCAAAATATCAAACAGAAATGTATACAATAGTCTTTTGGACTCTGTGAGAGAGGGTGAGGGTGGGATGATTTGGGAGAATGGTATTGAAACATGTATAATATCATATGTGAAATGAGTCGCCAGTCCAGGTTCGATGCATGATACAGGATGCCCAGGGATGGTGCACTGAGATGACCCAGAGGGATGGTCTGGGGAGGGAGGTGGAAAAGGGGTTCAGGATGGGGAACATGTGTACACCTGTGGTGGATTCATGTCGATATATGGAAAAACCAATACAATATTGTAAAGTAATTAGCCTCCAATTAAAAAAAATGTTTATATTAAAAAAGAAATGAAGAAGACAGTCATATTTACACTAGCGTCAAATAAATTTCAGAATAAATTTAACCAAGATGATAAAAGATCTATATACTGATGAAAGAAATGTCTTCTTCCATTTGAAGAAGACACATTAAATGAATGAATATTTCATATTTGTGCATCAGAAAAATTGATTGTGTTAAAATATCTGTATTAACCAAAACTTTCAATAGATTCAGTGCAATTCCTTTTAAAATCCCTGTGGCATTCTTAGAATAAATAGAAAAATAATCCTAAAATTTTTATGAAATGATGACAAATCCCAAATAGTTAAAGCAAACTTGAGAAAAAAGAACAAATCTGGACGCATCATACTTCTTGATTTCAAACTATTATACAAAACCATAGTAATCAAAAAAGTTTAGTACTGACATAAAACAGACACATAGATCAATGGGGTAGAGTAGAGAGCTCAGGAATAAACCCCTACATACAAGGTTAACCAATATTTAACAAGGAAGCCAAGAGTAATCAGTGGGGAAGAATAGTCCTTTCAATGAATCGTGTTGATAAAACTGGATATACACACACAAAAGAATGAAATTGGATTCAGATTGATTATATTCTTTGCAGCCAAAGGTGGAGAAATTCTATACACTCAGCAAAAACAAGACCAAAAACTGACTGTGGCTCAGATCATGAACTTTTTATTGCCAAATTCAGACAGAAATTGAAGAAAGTAGGAAAAACCACTAGACCATTTAGGTATGAACAGACACATAGATCAATGGGGAAGAGTAGAGAGCTCAGGAATAAACCCCTACATACAAGGTTAACCAATATTTAACAAGGAAGCCAAGAGTAATCAGTGGGGAAGAATAGTCCTTTCAATGAATCGTGTTGATAAAACTGGATATACACACACAAAAGAATGAAATTGGATTCAGATTGATTATATTCTTTGCAGCCAAAGGTGGAGAAATTCTATACACTCAGCAAAAACAAGACCAAAAACTGACTGTGGCTCAGATCATGAACTTTTTATTGCCAAATTCAGACAGAAATTGAAGAAAGTAGGAAAAACCACTAGACCATTTAGGTATGATCAAAATCAAATCACTTATGATTATACAGTGGAAGTGACAAATAGATTCAAAGGATTAGATCTTATAAACAGAGTTCCTAAAGAACTATGGATGGAGGTTTGTGACATTGTACAGGAAACAATGATCAAGATCATCCCAAGAAAAGAAATGCAAAAAGGCAAAATGGTTATCTGAGGAGGCCTTACAAATAGCTGAGAAAGAAGATAAGCTAAAGGCAAAGATATACTTATTTTAATGCAGAGTTCCAAAGAATAGCAAGGGGAGATAAGAAAGCCTTCCTCAGTGATCAGTGCAAAGAAATAGAGGAAAACAACAGAATGGGAAAGACTAGAGATCTCTTCAAGAAAATTATAGATACCGAAAGAACATTTCATGCAAAGATGGACACAATAAAGGACAGAAATGTTTATGGACCTAATAGAAGCAGAAGATATTAAGAAAAGGTGGCAAGACTATACAGAAGAACTATACAAAAACGATCTTCATGACTCAGATAACCACAATGGTGTGATCACTCACCTAGAGCCAGACATCCTGGAAAAGGAAATCAAGTGGGCCTTAGGAAGCATCACTACAAACAAAGCCAGTGGAGGTGATGGAATTCCAGTTGAGCTATTTCAAATCCTGAAAGATGATACTGTGAAACTGCTGCACTCAATATGCCAGCAAATCTGGAAAACTCAGCAGTGGCCACATGTCTGGAAAAGGTCAGTTTTCATTCCACTCCTAAATAAAGGCAAGGTCAAAGAATGCTCAAACTATCACACAATTGTACTTATCTTACATACTAGAAAAGTAATGCTCAAAATTCTCCAGGCCAGGTTTCAACAGTCCATGAACTACAAAATTCCAGATGTTCAAACTGGATTTAGAAAAGGTGAGGGAACAGAGATCAAATCACCAACATCTGTTCGATCATCAAAAAAGCAAGAGAGTTCCAGAAATGCATTTACTTCTGCTTTATTGACTATGCCAAAGCCTTTGACTGTGTGGATCACAACAAACTGTGGAAAACTCTTAATGAGATGGGAATACCTGACCGCCTGACCTGCCTCCTGAGAAATCTGCATGCAAGTCAAGAAGCAACAGTTAGAATGGTACATAGAACAGACTGGTTCCAAATCAGGAAAGTAATACGTCAAGGATGTATATTGTCACCCTGCTTATTTAACTTCTATGCAGAGTACATCATGAAAAATGCTGAGATGGATGAAGCACAAGCTGGAATCAAGATTGTGGGAGGAATATCAATAACCTCATATATGCAGATGACACCAGCCTTATGGCAGAAAGTGAAGAAGAACTAAAGAGCACGTTGATGAAAGTGAAAGAGGAGAGTGAAGAAGAACTAAAGAGCATGTTGATGAAAGTGAAAGAGGAGAGTGAAAAAGTTGGCTTAAAGCTCAACATTCAGAAAACTAAAATAATGGTTTTTGCTCCCATCACTCCATGTCAAAAAATGAGGAAACAATGGAAACAGTCAGAGACTTTATTTTCTTGGGCTTCCAAAATCATGCATATAGTGATTGCAGCCATGAAATTACAAAATACTTACTCCTCGGAAGAAAACCTAGGACCAGCCTAGACAGCATATTAAAAAGTAGAGGCATTACTTTATCAGCAAAGGTCCATCTAGTCAAAGCTATGGTTTTTTTTCTGGTAGTTATGTATGGGTATGAGATTTGGACTGTAAAGAAAGCTGAGTGCCAAAATTGATGCTTTTGAACTATGGTGCTAGAGAAGACTCTTGAGAGTCCCTTGGACTGCAAGGAGATCCAACCAGTCAATCCTAAAGGAAATTGGTCCTGAATATTAATTGAAAAGACAGATGCTGAAGCTGAAATGCCAATACTTTGGCTACCTGATGGAAAGAACTGACTCATTTGAAAAGACCCTGATGCTGTGAAAGATAGAAGGCAAGAAGAGAAAGGGATGACAGAGGATGAGATGGTTGGATGACATCACCAACTTGATGGACATGAGTCTTAACAAGCTCTGGGAGTTGGTGATGAACAGGAAGGCCTGGTGTGTTGTAGTCCATGTGGTCACATGACTGAGTGACTTAACTGTTCTGAACTGTACTTAAGTTAAATATCACATTGTACTGTTTCTTTTATGACACTCATCTTTTTTATTACATTTAATTATTTAATATGTCTTGCCTGAATATAGCTTCCCAGGTAGCATTAGTGGCAAAGAAGGTGTCTGCCAATGCAGGAGATGCAAGAATCCTGTGATCCCTGGTCAGGAAGACTCCCTGGAGGAGGGCATGGCCATCCACTCCAGTATTCTTGCCTGGATATATAACTTGGCTTTTATACATTAAAAGACCTTTTAGAATTTCAAGTTTCTGAAGTGGCAAAGGTCATGTTCATGTTTTATATCTGAAACCCAGTCCAGGGCTTAACAGATAACATAGGGTTTTAATAAATGATTTTGGAATGAATAAGGCAAGAGAGATTTAAATTTCCCATTGAATTCCCCAAATACCAACACGGTGCCATTCCCCACAGTAATGTTTTAAGTGTTTACTTGCTTCTGCACACAACTCACTATTGTAGTGTATAAAAAACATGCACCAAGCAGATGTACCTACACTTCGTGTAATCTTAATTAAGCTGATTATTGCTTTATAGAGGTTTTGCTTGTTTGGCTTTGTTTTATTTTTAACAGACATATTTAGGCATGAATTTAAAAACAAATGAGAAAAAAAAACCCGTGTTTATCAATAATATATTCCCAAAGGTTCAATACATAGCCAGATATGAAAGGAGAAACTATATTGTGATTGCTTTACTGAAAGATTTTGTTTGGCAGCAAATTTTAGTGTATTAATGGTCTTCAATGTGTTAAATTTTTTATTTGACATATCTAAGTAGATGTGTTGCTTTTAATTAAAGATTTTAACTGATAAAATATATTTTAAATTAATTATGTTCAGTCCTCCTGAATCACTTCTGAGGATACATAAGGTTCTGTAGAACTGTTTGGAAACTGCATCTATAAACAATCCAGAGCAACTAGAGAATTCTAATTATAAAAACACACAGGTCCTACAAGAAGAAAATGTTGGTGAATTCAACCATTAAGTATAGGTATCGGAAAATCTTTCGAAGTCAGAGTGAAAAATCCATATGCCTAAAAACCTACATAAACATACACAAAATTTTCTTTTAAAAAAAGAACAAATTTGGAGCAGCAAATGCATGAAAGTATCTTGATGTTCTACATTTTCAAAAAAAATAAAATTAATGAGTGCAAGAAAAAGAAACTGAAAGCAACTAGAGAATTCTAATTATAAAAACACACAGGTCCTACAAGAAGAAAATGTTGGTGAATTCAACCATTAAGTATAGGTATCGGAAAATCTTTCGAAGTCAGAGTGAAAAATCCATATGCCTAAAAACCTACATAAACATACACAAAATTTTTTTTTAAAAAAAGAACAAATTTGGAGCAGCAAATGCATGAAAGTATCTTGATGTTCTACATTTTCAAAAAAAATAAAATTAATGAGTGCAAGAAAAAGAAACTGAAGAGAAAGGAAGAAAGGATTCATTCAAAGTAACATTTTCATAGTATTGTACTATGAACCCTCATTCACAGGTAGTGTGAGGGAGGAAGAGGAAGAAATGCCAATAAACGCCAAACTCTACTTTTTTGGGAGGGGGGGGTAGTATGTTTTTTATTTCTTTTTTTGTTTGTTTTTTTTGGTTGGTAGTATGAGTAAAGTCATTCTGAAATTCTTTTCCATGTATTATGGGATTGAGCTAATCAATAAGTATATTGATGTTAAAGGAAGATAGAATTTTCATTGTGATTGAAGTATAATACAAATGTAAAACCATATATGGCAACAAACAAACAAAAATATCTTGGAGACTGGAATTAGAGGTATCATTGTTAATTTATTATTTCTCATATATATTTTATATATGTGTATATACATGTGCCTGTATCTGTGCATTGTACCTTTATATGCATATGTGTGCATGTATTTCTCTGTATAGTTTATGTATGCATATGTTTCCTACTCCATCTGCTGACAAGGCCAATAATCAAACATATTCCCATATAATAAGTAAACTTGATTCACAGATGTTGATATCTAATGCAGTTCTTCACTAACATGAGGCAGATATCCTCAACAAAGTGATTTCAGGACTGTGCAGGGTAGGTACAAGATGAGCCTGAAAAAATATTTTCAGTTCAGTTCAGTTGCTCAGTCGTGTCCAACTCTTTGCGACCCCATGAACCACAGCATGCCAGGCCTCCCTGTCCATCACCAACTCCTGGAGTTTAC
>SJYC01069256.1:0-11788 GCA_006408675.1 Madoqua kirkii
TATTAAATGATATTAAGAATTAAAATCGCATAGTGGAAAGAATAATGGAGTTAATTTCTCTGCTTTATCACCTAGTGTCTTTAAGACTTCAGACAAGTTGCTTTCTCTTGTGTCTCATTTTCCATGAGATGTAAGATTAGAAAGCCCCAGATTCAAATCTTAACTTTGTTCTACACTAACTTTCTGTTCTTACATAAGATCTATTATTTGCCCTGTCAGTTATATCTTTAGTAAAAAGAAAGGTTAGTCTGAATATTTGCTTCATGGGGTTGTGCAGATTAAGCTAGGATAATATATGTAAGCATTTGGATGTGTGCATTGAGCGTAACAAGCTCTTAATAAATATTAGCTTTAGTGTTCACACATACTGCATTTTTATCACTTATATTTTGCTCTCTTGACCTCAGGTATTGTTCTAGTGCCTGAATGTAAGATTTATATAATTGAAAATCAACCATGATCAGTATTAAATTAAATAGTGCATACAGAGTGAAGAACAAGGACCCAGCATTTAGTAGATAATAAATTTTAGAACATATGATACAGTGATATAGAAATAAGCCAAATATCCATAGACATAATTTAGGTTAAGAGAGAAGAATGAAGAGAGATACATTTTTTTTATTAATTCACTTTTTAATTCATTTATTGTCTTTAGCAATCTCTATTTATCATCATTCTGTGCTGCGCAGGGATCCTATACACCAAGGTGAAAGCAAAGGTTAATAAGTCTGGGTTTCTTCCCTGTAGATTGTCTTTATTCTAAAATCCAGGTGTCTGTGGATCAGTTTCAGGGTCTGAAAATTTCTTGAAAGAATGGCCACAAGTGGACTTATTTTTATTTTTCAGGAATAGTATCTGTCACTTTTATCAGTCTCTTGAGAGTACTCTTGCTGCTGCTGCTAAGTCGCTTCAGTCGTGTCCGACTCTGTGCGACCCCATAGATGGCAGCCCACCAGGCTCCTCTGTCCCTGGGATTCTCCAGGCAAGACTAGAAGATCTCAATACAGAGAAAAGGGTGGACTCTGATTCTTAATTATTGCTTTGGCAACACTACATATCTTTAGCTGGATAGACCTTGAACTCAGTTCTAATTGCACTTAAATTACAGATGCTTGCCCTGGTTGCTCTGTGACTTAACTTGAACCTCAATTTATACATGACTAAACCTGGGATAGTGATCCTACCTTCTAGGCTTGTCCCAGTAATTCATGCCAATAAGCATCTCACAATATCCAGCACTGTGTAGGTGTTCAAAATTAGTGGCTCCTCTCACCTTGGCTGCTGCCTCAGAGACCAGCAGGTTCCTTCCTCATTAAACAGCTCTATCACAGCTTGCTGATTTATTGCCTCTGATCAACCCCTGTGCTTTCAGAGACAAGTCCATACAAAAGTAATATAAAGCATCAAAACATGAACACGGTTAGTGTTCATCAAAGCACGTATCACAATCCTTGTATCTCAGCTCACACATCTCATACTGTATCTGTGGTGAACTCCTGTTGCTTTAGACATATTCCCTGTCACCATTTAATTGTGTTACATTTTGAGCGACTTCGCTTTCACATTGTGATTCAGATCTCCCCAGGTATTATAGAAACTAGCTTTCCATGTCCATGAGGGTGTTAGTTGAAACACAAATGCACATTTATTCTGCAGATGCTCCTCCAAACAAGAGGAGCCTGTGGAGCTTTGAGTTAAACACAGCACAGACTAACGATGCATCACAGGAAGGACTGAGTCTGCTGAGAGCCACAGAACAGTATACACATGCTGATAAGTACAAGTAAGATGGTAGAGATGGTGGAGGGACATTTTATAGGGTAACTGTCACTGCAAGAAACTCAAGTTATCACTTAGGAAAATATTGAGTCATTATTACACTATAGCAAAGTACACGCTGTTGTTGAGTCACTCAGTCATGTCCAACTCTTTGGGACTCCATGGACTACAGCGTCCAAGCTTCTCTGTCCTTCTCTCTCTCCTGGAGTTTGCTCAAACTCATGTCCACTGAGTCAATGATGCCATCCAACCATCTCATCCACTATTTCCCCCTTCTCCTCCCTGCCTCCGTCTTTCCCAGTATCCAGGTCTTTTCCAGTGAGTCAGCTCTTCACATCAGGTGGCCAAAATACTGGAGCTTCAGTTCAAACACCAGTCCCTCCAATAAATATTCAGTTGATTTCCTTCAGGATTGATTGGTGTGATATCATTGGTATCCAAGGGACTCTCAAGAGTCTTCTCAAGCACCACAGTTTGAAAACATCGTGTTACTATCTTGCTATTAATATTATAGGTTATTCTGATTATGATGCACATACTGACTTCTTTCAGTGAAAATCTGTATATCTTCCACCCATAGAGACAGTGTCATGAAAACCTGCTGAATAAGCTCATATATGAATCAAATATGGTCAGTAAAGAATGCTAGGTTGCAGACTTGAGCTCTCCACATGATCAAAACCCAAACTCTTAATACCAGATCCTAAAATATTAATCCCATGGGTATTAACTGGAAATCTATGAATAGATCACCTTTCTTTGTAAACAAAATTTTTTTAACGTAAGTTGACATTCTCCAGTTTTTTATAAAATATCAGTGATGATATTTTTCAGTAAATGATATTCCCATTTGTCACTGGATAAAGTCCAAATTCTTGGAAATGGTAAAGAATCTGCCTGCCAATGCAGCAGACGTGGGTTCAATCCCTGGGTTGGAAAGATCCCTGGAAAAAAGAATGGCTACCCACTCTAATATTCTTGCTAGAGAATCCTATGGACAGAGGAGCCTGGCAAGCTATAGTCCATGGAGTTGCAAAGAATCGAACACAACTGAGTGGAACACTTTCACTTTTTCACTTATCCACAATTAGTCTGACTTACTTTAAATCAGGGAGATTTCTGCCTAGAATATGAATAATTCTAACTGGATCAAGCAAATAGTAGAAGATTACCGGTTAATAATACATATATTATATAACATTATAAATATATGTATAATATAATTCATTTTTTAGCTCAGTATTCAAAAAACTAAGATCATGGCATATGGTTCCATCACTTCATGGCAAATAGATGGCAAAACAATGGAAACAGTGACAGACTTTATTTTCTTGGGATCCAAAATCACTGTGGATATTGACTGCAGCCATGAAATTAAAAGATATTCACTCCTTGGAAGAAAAGCTATGACAACCTAGACAGCATATTAAAAAACAGAGAAGTTACAATGCTGACAAAGGTCCGTCTGGTCAAAGCTATGATTTTTTCAGTAGTCATGTATGGATGTGAGAGTTGGATCGTAAGAAGGTTGAATGCTGAAGATCTGATGTTTTCAAAGTGTGGTGTTGGAGCAGACTATGCTGGGAACGATAAAAGGCAGGGGAAAGGGGGATAACAGGATGAGATGGTTGGATGGCATCACCAACTCAATGGACATGAGTTTGAGCAAACTACAGGAGATAGTGAAGGACAGGGAAGCCTGGCATGCTTTAGTCCTTGGGGTTACAAAGAGTCAAACAGAACTGAGCAACTGAAAAATGACTATATATGCATAATATATGTGTATGTGTTTATATGTATAATTTGTTTTACTATTTACTATCCTGTTGCAAGTTGCAGCATAGGTCATATTCCATTTCTATGACCCCATGGAGCTTGTAAATTACTTGGATTTAGAAGGTTGAGAGTGAGATAGAAAACACACAGCTCTTTTTGTGTTATTCTGTTATTCTAATAAAAGAGACACTTCCTAGTTTCCATGAACTTTATCGTGCATTAATTATGTGCTTAAAATATATGTCATGTCCCAATCTAATGTGGTGTGTTGCTATATTGTAATTAATAATACAAACTTCTAAACTAAAAACTGACAAATAGAAAGACATGAGCAAAACTAAATATTTTTTCTTTAATTATTTTTCCTCTATTGTTTTCCTAAAGGCAAACTAATAATGAGGAATCAGTCTGATCAATATAAAACTTCACCATTCACTCATTTGATTACTGAAAAGTTACCATTTTCCTCAATCTGTGATTGTTCCTCTGTTTTAAATGTTACCTAAAGATAATCTAATTTGCCTCTCTGTTTTCAAGATAACTTATCTTTGCTAGTATTATTTCAAGGTTTAGATGCATGCTTTTTTATCCAACTTGTGCTTGCACATTAAAATTAAAGGATAGAATTATTGCCTATGATTCTTCACATTTAGCTCTAGCTGTTATAGAATATGATGCATACATATATTTTAAAAGGTTTGCAATATAATTCAATTACAGAACCTAAATGCAGAATGTGTTGTCCCCTGACCATTTATTCTACCACAAGCCTTGGACACATACTTTCTGATTTTATATTGGTTTTTCACAGCAAGTATAAAAAATGCACTAAAAGCTGCCACTTTCTCAACAACTCATGGTCATAGTTGTTAATTATTTAATGCCACCAAGAACAAGGCAGGGCATGCAGTGAGCATGAACTTGACTCTAAAATAACTGTGATGGGTTTAGATCCTTTGGGTCCCCAGTGTGTTCTGTACTGATACAGTAAAAGAGGGAAAATTCTCATCAATATGCAAGTTTAAATGGGAATCTGTCCTGCCACATCTGCTGACAAGATTAATTATAGATCTCTGAACCTGATGTGTTTTCTTAATATCTTGCATAACTTTACTGGTCTGCAGTCAAGCTGAAATACTAGATATGGCTTTGTATAATTCTCAATTCTAGAGTGACATTTTTTAGTACATTTTGTCTGGATAACTTAAAAGTTTTCATTAATGGTTTGTCCTTAGTCCTTGAATTTGTTCGTTCAAATTAGGATAATCCTTTGGCAGTAGCAAAAGTCTGAAAGAATGCAAGAATCCTCTCCCTGAGAAAGTGTAGCTATTTTCTCTAGGCTGTATATCTTCAAATGAAAGGGCAAGGCAATAAAGACAGTAAAAATTATTGCAAAGTATTTTGCCTTGTGAATCACATAGTCTTCCAAGAAATAAAAGAGAAGGAAAGGGAAGGGACAAAAAGAGAAGATCCATGGGATAACAAAGAGTCTGAATGCTAAATGACTGAAGTGACTTAGCATGCAAGCACACTTGCAATGGATAATGATAGAAAGGCAAACTATTGGATCAGAATCAGGATATGAAGGATGGATATTGTGTTGCTTTATTTATTTATTATATCTGTTTAGGATGGGAACAGAATTAGACTGGACAAAAACAGCTGAATTGTTATCCTCATGAAGATTGCTTTTCAATTACAATTATCAACACTAACATCATCAGCATCAATTATGTTTCCAGAAAAATAAGAAAATAGATTAGGGTAAGACATTGAAATAGTTGAACAATAGACTAAAGCAAAATTGGTTGTGATTGTATAATCTTTACTCAGCAGGTTATTGATTAATTTTCATTGATTTATAATTCACATAACAAAAATGTTACATAACATAAAATTCACCATTTTATAGTGTACAGTTCAGTGGTTTTCTTCCTCCCTTCTACCCTGTGCCTTAGCAATCTGCTTCATTGTTTTCTTATTATTTGGTCAAGTCTTGAAAAGTTGTAGATCTCACTTTTAGTTAATCAAGATTTACTAATCTGAGTGTGTTAGTTTCTTAACTGTTGCTGCAACAAATTGCAACAAACTTAGTGGTTTAAAACAATAAACATTTAATGTCTTATAATTTGAGAAATCTTACTAAGATAAACTCAGTGTTAGCACGGCCACATTTCTTCTGGAAGCTTGAGGGATAATCTGTTTGCTTGCATTTTCCAGTTTCTGCAGGCCATTGGTGTGCTTTGCTCGTGGTCCCTTTCTTCATCATCAAGCCAGAAACATAGACTCTTCCAGTCTCCTTGACTCTGTTACTCTTGCCTTCATCTTTCACTTATAAAGAGTCTTAGGGTTACACAGTCTTTGGGACCACACAGATAATCTAGGTAATCTCTCCATCTCAAGATCCTTAACTTAATCACCTCTACAAAGTTGCTTTGTCATGTATGGGAACTTTATGTGTTCTAGAGATTAGGATGTGGACATCCTTAGAGGAAGGTATTGTCTTCAACCTAACACACTGAGATGCATGTCAAAATGCTATATTACATGAATAATACGATTGCAGTGTATTTTATGTTCAAAATGTCCTTCACACCTAGAAAATGTTTTTGAACACTTCTCCAGATTTCACAGCCTAAGAAATTTAAAAGCACTCCTTAAGATAAACACTAATTTCCAGAGAGTTCACTCTCCTACTGTGTATCAGTTCCATCTGAAAGGAATTCCTATTACTGATTTGCACAAAACATATTTATCATTTTAGTTGGAAGTTTTGCTCTTTTACAGAATTTTGAAAGTTTGTAGGGATGACAATTTATTTTATTGATCCCTTCTTTCCTTTTTTTTTCACATGTACCTTCCCCATTTATAGTCTACCTCTCTACCACTCAGATACCCTTGAATCTCCCAATTCATTTCTATTATGCAGGACAAGCCATTTTTTAACAACTTCAATTATTGAATTAAAAAAAAAAAGATGCCAAAGCACTTCCATGCAAGGGGCCTTCACTGAAGAATTTCTGTGTCTGTTGAAATGTCTATGGCAATAGTTGTCAAAGTGATCTTTCCTCCAATTGTAAATATAACACTATAACTTCCCAGGTAATTTATAAACACATCTGAAGAATGAGTTCGTTTTCTTTTTTGATTTTCATTTTCATTTGCCCATCTATTCATTTTACTCTCTTTTCACTTTCAGACCTAAAACTGTACTAAAACTGGGCTTAGTACACAGTACAACCACTGTAACTGCTGTTGACTGAGAAACACTCTCTTATGAGGCCGTCATTATTGAAGCTTGCAAGTTTCTTTTCCTAATTTCAAAATGCCTTCTTCATTTTAGATCACCCCAGGTAGCCATCTCACAGGATCCATCTATCGATTCGTTCTGCGTAAGGTGAAGAAGAAACCACTGGAGAAGGTAAGGCTTTCACGACCCAAAAGCACTGACTCAAAATTTAATGTATCTAATACACTGTAAATGGAAACTTTTAAAATATTCTTGCAATACTACTTGAGGCAATTGATTTTTGAAATTACTAGAAGTAAGAGACTATTTTTCTTTCCTCTGCTACAAGACCTCTTTTGTGGAAAAGAAACTATTTATACAAGTACTTGTTAAAGCTTCTACATTGCAATTTACTCCACCTAATAATTACTCTATCAACACACATTCTATCTAAATGTCTTTAGTCACAGTCCTTCTAATGTAATCTGGGTGTTCATTGTTCTTCTGTTTGATATGCACTGGAAGCACACAGCATCTTATTCTAATCAGTTTTTGAATGCATTGTCTGTTGAAATGAAAGTAACAATGATGAGTAAGACAGCTGTTTCCCTTGAATGTGAATGTAGGGGTTAAAACCACAAATTAAACTGAATATGTGCAAGCTTTCATGCATGTTTCAAAATGGGGGAAAACACATTTTGTGAAATGGAAATCAATACTAGTGAAAGTTGTAAAGATCAGTGACTTGCAGGAGAGATGGTATTGGAAACAGCTATATTCTCCATTCTGGAGAATAGGCACACAACTTCAATGAGTTGGTAAAATGAAATATAATTTGCCTTTGTAGATGGTGATTTTAACAAAGAGAACAGGAGAAACAGAAAAGGAAAACAAACCATCAGAATTTCATGCTCAGATTATCAGTGTATCAGCATATTAACAGAAGAAATGGAAGCACCTATGATTTATCATCATTCAATTGTGCATTACTATTATTAATATCAGATTTTATTATATTAATATCAAATATTATATATTATATAATATAAGAATATTATATTAATATAATATTTATATTAGATACTTCTTTACTTTTTGGCTTAGAATTCCATAAAATTTAGTTTATGACATTTAGTAGTCAAAATACAAAGATTTCATAATAGCTAACTGATTTCCCTTCTATATATCATATTTATCTCCTGTTTCTACATATATATTGTTTGGTTAGTATTTTTCATTGAGATTTCTAATTGATAACATTATGAGAATAATTTTAAAATATATTGTATGTGTCAATGAACTATTAATTTCATATTGAGGAAATAATTGAGGCCAAAGCAATTTCCATTTTCTTTTTTTTTTTTTTTTGCAAAAGCAGCATGGTAATTCATACATATTTAAATAATATGTTAGTAATTACTTTTTTCAACCTTCACAAACACTTCCTGACTTGGTCATGAGTAAAACTGAGAATACAGATGAGCTGACCAGACTGAAGTGGGAGCCTAATTAGCTGATGTCCCAAGGAAGAATGACAGGTTCAATCTTAAGACCCTAGGTAACAATGCAAGTTACCATCACATCAGGTATGCTATCATATGGTTTTCCATCTATAGCAGTCTCAGTCCTCAGGTTATTTGTGGTGACTTCTTATTTTTAATTATTCTTGTTTGTTTGTTTGTTTTTATCTGAATTTCTTAAACAGTTATTAAGATGAATGAGTGTCTTTGGGTTAGAATAACTCCCCTGACTAATGACCTGCCCAAGGTTCATACAAAATCATTGTCTAAGTTTCTTCAGATCATGGACCATGTGTCTAATCTATACTATTAATACTTTAATCACATAGGATTAGGAGGTTCCAAGTGAAACATCATTGGAGTGAATTCCCATGCTTAAGAGGCTATTAGTCTCTGTGGTCAAGAAGGTGGCCTTACAGTGGGATTTCCATCTTTCATGATGCTTTTACCGTGTATCTTACCCCCATATACACATGTTACTGCTTTTGACCATGATTGTGTAATATATGCCTTTATTTTTTTAAATTTCATTAGCTTATCCTAATGCTCTTCAGCCAACTTTACTTTTGAGAAATCAAGTAAGTAATAAAAGAAGTAATATTGTTTCCTAGCTCATAAGACTATCTTCATGATTCTGGACAAATAATTGAAACTCTCCTGTCTTCTATTCACTTGATGAAAGACCTCTATTGGAAGAAGGCTATCTCCTCTCATTACAGGAATATAGTGTCTTTGTTCTTTCCTTTTAAATTTGTCTCTCTCGTTTTGGTATCAGACAAAGAACTCTATCTGAATATATTTTGATGCTTCCACTTGATAACCTGATCATTTTATCTTTTTTAAAACATAACTAGAATATAAAGTTTAGAGACAAAGATACAGGATCATATTCCACTCTGATCTTTTGCTTCCTGTAACTCATGAGGAACTAAGTTAATCTCTTTGCTACAGCAGCTGCATGGCAGGTAGCAAACAATGATATTATCCAAAAGGGATTTTCTGAGGATTGAGGTGGGTAATGTATTTCGAGCTCTTAGTATATTGGGTAACACAGAGCAAGCACTCAAAGATGTTAACTGTATCACAGAATGTGAGTGGAAATATATGTAGTCAACAGAGTAATTACAGGGAGCAAGGAAGGTGCATCTATTTTCAAATAATTGGAATAGAAGAAAATTTTAACAGCAAAAGCACACTGAAGATAGCTTAGAGGAGTTTGAATATTTGCAGTGACTCAGGTTATCATCACTAATGATTATCGTAAACTCAGAAAGCTAGGAGTACAGAATGTTCTGTGTGTGTGGAGCTCAGTATATGCAAAAGGCAGTGTGACTGTGACCATGAATATTATCTTGCCCGAAGATCTTTTCAAACTGGATTTTTTTGTTTACCTTTGTTTTGTTTGATTTGGTTTGGTTCCTTGCATGGAACTTCACTATATATCAAAGTTATACAATGAGATCAGATCTTTCTTGGGATGGTGACGTTTCCTTGTCTGTTCAACTCCCTCACCAACACCATCCCCGAGTTTTCTCTGAAGAATCTCTAATGCTTTAGAGGACACAATTTAAAACAGACTGATCTATTTAGTCCTTTAAATTTTAGGATAGAAAAACTGGAGCCAAGAATAGTGAAGTGATATGCCCCAGGTAGCACACTAACAGAGAGAAGTCTGGGTATGCTGACTCTCCTCTTATTGGAACATGCTGACTTTTCTGCAGAATGCATTTAAAGATTAGGAAAGCAAATATACCTGTGGGAAATGTGACCTTCCCTTTCTTTTTGCCAATCATGTTGTTTTGTTGACTGCAAATGGGTCACAGCAGCTGTTCTCGAATTCTGTTCTCCAATCAGCAACACTAGCAAACCTTTTTAAAAATATAAATTCTTCGGCTTATCCAACCCACCTGAATCAAAACCTTTGGTGACAGTGTTCAGGAATTTAAAGATTACAAAACTCTCTAGGGGATTTTGATATTCATTAAAGTGTAAAAACCTCTATACTAAATAAATTATTTTAAAATTAGCTCTGTCTGAAAAAATAATTTTAATTACATGGTCTACCTACCAATGGGCAAAAACCACTATGAAGATACACAGAATTCTGTAAAGAAAAATATTGAGAGGGGATAATGAAAGTAAAATTCACTGATCACCATACCACTCTGATTTCTAGCAGTTATCTAATTTGATCCTGATAGTAGCACTATGAAATATATCTTATTATCTGAATTGCTATTTAGAGATACTAAATAACTTATCCAAGATCATTCAGCTGAAAGTTGCAGAGCTAGGATTTGAACTCAGATGTAACTGATTCCAAAGTTTCATCTTCTTATTGTGAATTGAAACCTACTGGGCTTCAAACACATGTCATAGAACATCTGAAATTCCAGGAGAAAATTCATTAGATTTTTCTTACAATTTTAGGGTGCTTTGATCTTAATTTTTCTTGGGATGTAATATTCCTCTCTCTGATATGAATATGCCTTTTTTAATTCTACTTACACCTTTTTTAATATCATATCCAAAATTTCCATATACTTGCTTATGACAAGCTAATCTATATGCATATACTATTTTTTATTTGGTATTTAATATAGGAAATAAATATAGCCCCATTGTGTCCTGTCTGAGAGCAACTAAAAGTTTCTCAAAAATAAATCATTGTCTTAAATATTATGTTGAGCTATTTCAAATCTTGAAAGATGATGCTGTGAAAGTGCTGCACTCAATATGCCAGCAAATGTGGAAAACTCAGTAGTGGCCACAGGACTGGAAAATGTCAGTTTTCATTCCAATCCCAAAGAAAGGCAATGCCAAAGAATGCTCAAACTACCACACAATTGCACTCATCTCACACGCTAGTAAAGTAATGCTTAAAATTCTCCAAGCCAGGCTACAGCATATGTGAGCCATGAACTTCTAGATGTTCAAGCTGGTTTTAGAAAAGGCAGAGAAATCAGAGATCAAATTGCCAACATTCACTGGATCACTGAAAAAGCAAGAGTTCCAGAAAAACATCTATTTCTGCTTTATTGACTATGCCAAAGCTTTTGACTGTGTGGATCACAATAAAACATGGAAAATTCTGAAAGAGATGGGAATAACAGACCGCCTGATCTGCCTCTTGAGAAACCTATATGCAGGTCAGGAAGCAACAATTAGAACTGGACATGGAACAGCAAACTGGTTCCAAATAGGAAAAGGAGTACATCAAGGCTGTATATTGTCACCCTGCTTATTTAACTTATATGCAGAGTATATCATGAGAAATGCTGGGCTGGAAGAAGCACAAGCTGGAATCAAGATTGCCGGGAGAAATATCAATAACTTTAGATATGCAGATGACACCACCCTTCTGGCAGAAAGAGAAGAATGAAAGAGTGTCTTGATGAAAGTGAAAGAGGAGAGTGAAAAAGTTGGCTTAAAGCTCAACATTCAGAAAACTAAGGTCATTGCATACAGTCCCATCACTTCA